>PVIR01017544.1:0-34783 GCA_004026965.1 Petromus typicus | reverse complement strand
GTTAACTAAAACAGTGCCTCGTTCCCGGTGCTGTGCTGAACGTCTGGGACGAGGAGGAAACAGGACTATCGGCCTCTGTGCTCACAGGGTTTAAATGCCACAAAGACAGTAAATGCTGTTTTCATGACCCTTTTTCTCCATAACAAGTAAAATTATATTTATGATAGTGTTGACCTAAAGATTATTAATATATATTTATATTAAAACATTTCTTTAAGCTAGCAATTCAGTATTTGTCTTCTGATTAAAAAAAAAAAAAGCAGTTAAAACATTTTCATGGACCACTAAGAATATTATGGGCTCCTGGCACAAGCTGCACCTGGTGAAAAGGTGACAAAGTAAACGGAACATGGAAACAAAACACATCAAGTGACGTTTCTTTTGCTGAAGCATTTGAAAGGTGTTGCAGATATCACAATATTTCACATAAAAATAGTCCAGCATACATCTTCTAAGTCAGAAATTCTCTCGTGTACTTCTAAAACCATTATATGTTTCCCTCAAAACATAAGACTAATTTGTGTACTTGCAACACTATTAGCAGGCAGGCTATAGTACCTACTTTGTGCAACATTATACACTTCCACTCTGAACCAAAATCACATTACTAAACAGATCCATATGCAATACTTGCCAAATTTATCTTTGACTTTGTCAAAATAGTTACTGTGTTTCTTGGGCCAAAATGCTACTAATGCTTTATTGGGAGGCAAAGTTCTCTATTATACTTTTGTTATTGTATTTTGGTAATTGTTTTTATTTTTCCAAAGAGATTTTAGCCCATTCTCCTCCTCTGCAGTTTTGTCACAACTCCAGCTGCCTTTCCTAAGAAGGAAAGAGCACGGTTGAATGTACAGAAAAACACAGGCCACAAGGACCACAACACTGTCTGCTGCTGCAGGCACTCACTGCAGATGCTGGGTCCCCTGCAGATGAAGGGAAACTACTACATAGACCATTTACTTTGAAAAATATTCTTCAATTAGGGTTTGTCTGATCTTTCTCATGATTAGATTCAAGTCATAAATTTTGGCAGGAATATTACATAGTAATGATATATCATCCTTGGTGAAAACCCTCGGAAGATATACGATGTTGGTTTATCCTGGAGTCTGTCCACAAATGTCCAAAGGTCAAAAACTCTTTAAAACTACCACTCTCGTTTCACACTTGCACCAGGAAAATTTAATATTCTCTTTTTTCCCCTAAGGGAGTTTTGTTTGAAAGTGCCTATAAAAAAATAAAATTCTATATCATGTACAAACCAGCCATGAACATGCACAGAAGTTTTATTTGAAATAGCCAAAAACTGTAAACAGCTCCAACATGTCTCCACTGATGTGGGGTTCAGTGATGAGGAGATGTATGTTATGGAAATAAAAAATGAACCCAGAGATATAAACGTATGAACCTTCCATGAATTACACTAAGTAAAAAAAAGTCACACCTAATAGATTGTGATATTCCATACGATCATGTTTTGAAATGACAGGACTATGAAATGGGCAACACATTAGTGGTTGTCATGGGTTAGGGATAAAAAGATGAGAAAAAGGTAGAAGTGAAAAAGAAAGGGAGTGAGAAAGAGGCAGAAGTGTTGCTATGTTTGTGGTGCATAAGGAATATATACACTGTGAAATATTGGTGCCTTCACATGGAGTCCTTGATCGTTTTTATTTCCCTCGCTTCATTCCTCCCAGCTCCCTCCATCGACAGGTCTCCTTTTTGTATGGACAAACTCTATCTCCTTGCTACCTACCATCTTAATTTTTCTCTTTACATTTTGAGACTAATATTTTCATGCATTACAATCAAAGATACATTATCATTTCATGCCCATTATGTTCGCCACCTCTCGAACTAGTTCTGGAAGTCCTCTTTCATGAGTATCTTCCTGGTCATGTCATGGCACTACATCAATGTCCTAAATCAATTCAAAATATTTAGAGAAATTTCTGTCAAATAAAAACATTATGATATGTCTTGTTTCTCTTTATTCACCAGATCTGGCATTATGAGACTTTCAGCTCTCTGTAAAAGTCAAAATGACCATGAAAAGTAAATGCTTCACATTAAGTCAGGACATCAGGACACTGGCAAGTGGTAAGAATGGTGAAATGTCAGAACTGCAGACGACTTACATAGTTGGACAGAGGACTTACTTACTCAGACTTAGAACTTACTCTACTTACTCAGACTTATGGGTGTCTGCCCTGCCCTGCAGGATCAACTGCAAGGATCAGTAGTGAATATCTGCTCTACCCTGCAGGATGTCCTACTACAAGAATTACTGCACTAGGATTATTGTGGACATCCACCCCACTTTATGAGTGGTAGGATTTGGGGTGTGAAGGATTAGTGCAGAATAAAGATGCAGCGAGCTCGGGGTATTGGGCTGTTCTATAACTGCTGCTCAGAGTAGCAAGAGTCAAACTCAACTCAGCCTTTTTCTCAAGGTTCCAATTTTGTTTGTTGCTTGTTAATCCTTCTGCTGCAGGACTCATGGGGGACTGAAGTTTGCCACGAGACTTCCGGCTGCATTCTCTTCCTCTGTCTCCCACCGTGAAGTAAGTGTGTTTGAACAAGGGTGAGGTTAATGGCAGTTGATGCGAACTGATGGTGATGTGTCTTTTACTGTTTACTGTAATAATCTTTTTATTTAGACATTCTCTTCATCTACTCCATCTTTTTATCTCTCCTCATGCAAGACAATCAACAGGGCCAGGGAAATGGCTCAGTGGTGCTCTCCCCATCTGGCAAGCACAAAGTTCTGAGATCAATCCCTGATGCCCAAAATAAAAGGAAAATTAACAGAGAAGATTCTGGTGGAGGTGGAGGTGCTTAAGAACTTACTTTTAATGGCAAATACAGCCAGCTTCATGCTATACAATTGTGAACAACTCCATACTCATAGACACACAAATGACTACAGTAAAATGGAGACTTCTGAGATTGCTCAGTATTACCAGTACCAGTATCCTAGCTGTAATGTGCTGCTATAACTTCCTCAAATGTAACCACTGGGATGAAGTAGATAAAAGACACATAGTATCTTTATTTTTGTTTACAGTTGCTTGAAAATCAATAACTATTTCAATAAAAATTTCTTAAACAAATAGACCTCAAGTCACTCATTAAAGCTGATCCTGCTAATGTAATCATATGTATCACTTGTACCACTTACATGAGGAAATTTTTGGTAGCTCTGATATAATTTACTTTGTATCACTTCTTTCTGAAGAATATTTCTGTTGAGTAAGTGCAGTTCTGTGACACCTTTCTTATTTCCTGAGTGATTAATCTTTGGCATTTCTCTCCCTGTACAAGAAGTATAATTAGCTTTTCCATTGATTATTGCCAGTGACTGTAATTTCTTCATCACAAAAGAAATATGTAATAAATTGGGTTTCAAACCAAAGAAAAAAATTAATAGAGTTTGTTACAAAGTAATGTGAAAATTCTTGCCCCTAGTTATCTAGGCTTTTACTTTTACACACCAAGCCCCATTCTAGGTGCTAAATATATTTCCACTGTCTTTAACACTAAATTAAACCAAGTCCTTGACTGCATGGAGGTCACAAGCAACCAAAGTAGAAAGGCAGGCAAATAAGTACATCACTTAGGACTAAATATCATAGAGGTAATTGTTGATTGAGGATAATGGGACACTAATCTCAGCAGTGTGGTCATTTGACAATTTGCCTGAAGAGACGACATTGAACAGAAACTTGGATGTCATAGCAGAGAATAAATGAAATGTAGTTCACATTCATAAGATAAAACTAAATCGATTCTTTCAAGACATGCTCATTAATTTTTGAGTCACAGCTGCATTAGAAGAGAAATGAGTCTTTCACCAAACTTCTTTATCTTTTAGCCAAAATGGTGAGACATTTGGTTAGAAGATAAAGAAGAGTCAAATACTTAATGTCCACTCTCTCTTTTTTCTCATGCTTTGGTACTTTTTATAAAGCTTGTCTGGATCTTTGGGGGAGGGAGAAACACACACATTTTTAATGAATACAGCAATTAAGAGGTGCGTCACCTGGAAACCAGCACTCTCTGAGCTACTGTGATTGGAAGTCAATAAAGTTCGCAGTTGGTGCCTTCTAGGGAAAGTCCCTTTCCGTAAAAGCTTTTGACTTACCCTAGCTTCCAAAATCCTCCTAAGGAGCTCAAACCGCAGATCAGAGCAGGCCGGTCCTTTTCAATTAACTTTCTTTCAGACCTGATCATTGTCCGTGTCTTCATTTCTGTCAAATAGTGCTCCCTGCGGAGACAGACAGCTGGTTATTCTGGTCTAACTCGGATAAAGCTCATTGAAATAGCTGCTTCTCTGTACCAATCCAACACCTTCGCCTTGGGAGGCCCTTGTAAGCCTAGTGTCTGGTGCAGCTCTGGGCCTCAGCTGTAAGCCTCTCTCACCTCAACACCGCACCATCAGGACTGGGACACTGTTCGAAAAATGCAAAATGCATGTGGGAATTTTGAGCCATTTGTTCCTTAGAAAGTGTGATTCTTGCAGGAAATGTTAACAGAACAAAACATTGTAAATTCTGAGAAAATATGTATAAGATCCCCTACTGATATTGCCTACAAGTTCTCCTTGGGGTCAGCAAAGCAGCTGGGGTAGTGTTAGTTTCTAGGCTGATACAATGCCAGGTCAATGTCCTAGATATCAATTTCATAGCAAGAGGCATTGGGAGGAGTGAAAGGTTTCTCTATCTCATAAAACCCAAGTTCAGCATAGACACCTAAGTAGGAAAGTAAGAGCAGACCCTCTCTTCAGTAGAGAAAACTGATTCCAGTGAAAGAAGAGCCGGGCATGGGGCAGGAGGTCACTGCAGCTCCACACACTTTCCCCAGCAGCTCCTGGCTCTTCTACCAAAGGACGAGCCACTCCGAGTCATCTTTAGAAATGATTTCATTTGGCCTCTAAATTCACACAGGGATGGTAAAGTAAAGGAGGCCAAGTGGCCCCTTAATGGGGTTGGTGTGGAAATTTTTCCCAAGAGCCCTATTAGCCTCTACCAAACTGTGTGTGGTAAAATAGTTGCCCTGTCACAGTCAATGAGCCTTGCAAGGTGATTGTTCAACTTTCCCCTTGGAGATGACTTAGAACAACTTAGTTCTTACAATTTATTTACAAGATGTGATCAGAAGACACAATGCATATCTGAAAACTCAATGTATTCAAGTAAAAGATGCATTGCTATTCATCCCCCTCAGATACTCATCCCACCATTCTTGCCATTTTCAGAGGCAGTTCTGGAAGTTCTTCTTCTTGTCTTTGGTTGTGCTGCCATGACTGCCTCAATATCCTGAATCGATTTAAAATGTTTACATTTCGAGGTCATTTTGACTTTGGGGAAGAACCAGAAGTCACACAGTGCCAGATCTGGTGAATAAGGGGCATGGGGACACACCGTAATGTCCACAGTAGCCTGCCTTCCTTTGGATGTACCTAAGTAAGAATATTCATCACAGTTTTTTATCACAACTTATAAAGACACACGCAAAAGAAAACTTCCGGAACTGCTTCAGAAAGTGGCAAGAACTATGGGACAAGTATGTTTGAGAAGGAGACAGTATTTTGAAGGAGATTAATGGCAGTGTGTCTTTTACTGTTATAAATTTTTAATTTAAATATTTACTGTATTTGGTCACACATATGTGGGGATTTAACACAATGAGGTCTAAGAAGTGTTGATGTCATTAGCTCACGGCACAGGGCCATACACCTTTGGACAAGTATGATCAGCCTTCTTCAGAAAGTCACTGGAGGGTTCACCAACCTGGGAGTGCATATATTCTCCAACCTACCATCCAAGTAGACAGATTAAAATCAGAATCCATGAATCAAGAGTGAGACCATGAAGAATTTCAAAGAAAGAAAAAGCTCCTAGAAATTTCAATACTCAAAGGATTATAAGCTAATACATACCTATGAACGGCACATCATATTGCTACAGCTTTGAGTATTGCTACAGCTAATCACTACCTGGCATGGAGAGGGAATTTAAGACTGGAAAGAGTTGTAGATTCCCTCATATCAGAAGGGAGATAGTGACAAGTCTATGTGCAATAAATCAGCCTTTCGAAACAGTGTGATCTTGTTCATCTGGGGATCATAACAACAAAGTACCCACTTTTGAAACTTGGAAATATTAGATCTTTTCTGATCAACTGTGTCAAACAATTTGCAAGAAGAGAGCCTAGGGTTGTCTTTTCTTTCTTTTCTTGATATGATGTGATCCATATCTAAATGCTAACCTAATTATTGTTACATAATTTTGTCTTAAATATTCTTGTTCTGACAAGTTTTCAGCCTCTGTTGCTTACAAAAAAAATAGTAAGTCCAAGTATCATCAGTATCATTTATAAACCCTTAAACTATTTCTCTTTCTATATTCTCTCACTGTCAGTAATATAGTTTGCCTTATGCACAATGGTGTGTTTCTTCTTGAGTGACCCAGCTTTCTCCTTTCAGGTTATTCCCCTGCAGAGCTGAGCCCTACCTTCCTTACGCCCACACCTCTGCAACCTGCAAGGTGCACTTGACCTTGCACTTGACCTTTCACTCTCTCCAGAAATATTTCTTTAAGCTCACATTGGTTCCAAACCGCTCCTCTGGAGTCACATAGAACCTCAGTTTCATTTTATAATGGTTTTTGTCACACCTTTATTATTGCTGATTTATTATAAGCCCACATGCTTCTTAAATAACTTACACTAATTGGGATATCCTCAGTGAATATGAATGAATGAGTGAGTGGGTGGGTGAGTGAATAAAAGAAAACAGCACTGTCTATAAGGGCAGAAGAGCTGTATTCAAGTCCACATTTTACCTTTAATCTTCAGCAAACCATCAACTATAGACAGAATCTAAAAGCGAGAATGTGATCCTCTGTGTGCATCAAGCCAGGTGGCTGGACTTGGGCAATGCCCTCATGGACCGGCCAATGCTATATTCAACAGCTCCATATGCCAAAGGTTGCAGCGTGCATTGAGTCACTCTAAAACACATGCAAAACAAGCACCTGTGGGCCCTCTGAAGAAGGAAAAAACAAACACTTTCTGTAAATGCACAGATTCGAAAAATCTATCCTAACTGTTATGGGAAGGAGGGAATTCACTCAAAGGACAAGGATAAAAACATGAACACTTGGCCAGATCATGTTCCAACTCCATTAAATTCCAAGCATTATTAAAAACTGACCTTAATTAGGAAGGAATATGCTTTTATCAAATGGAATTCATTTTTTAATTTTAGCATAGCTCCCAGTTTTCATTCTGGTTAATTGGGCCCCTTTCTTTAAACAAATTTTTAAAAATGCACACGAGTCCCTGTTTGGAGGCTTTCCCACCACTGACCTGCCTCTCACCCCTGTCCGGCTCAGGCAAGGGCAGGAGTCTGTTGTACGAGCCTTGGCTCTTTTTTGGCTGGCATGCAAATGTACATTGTGATCCATCATGTTTTATTTAATAGAGTCACTGAGAGAAAGGGAGAAGGAAATTGTTGTGAATTAAATGTCCTTGTCTCTTCAGGCAATAAGATAAAAGTTCTGATTGATTGCCAAGATGACTAGATAATGGAAGTATTAATGCAATACAATGATTTGGTTATGCTTCTATTCTCTGCAGTGTTGCAGATGTCAGGGAAAATTTTATTCCGGAGACAGATGAAGAGGCATGTCCTCTCTTGCCAAAACCAGCATATTTGGTGAAATCAGGAAGCAGGGGCGGCAAGTCAGGGAGTGGGGCCCCTCCTTCCTGTCCGGGCTGTCTGTGTTCCTGTGCTGCCCAAGGACATGTCATTTATTGCTTCTACCCCAAATTCTCCTTCAGTGCTCCTGTGCTGTCAAATTATTTCTTGAATAAACTTCTGAATAATCCAAGCGATAGACCTCAAGTGGAGACCATTGCCTAAAGGACGCTCTATCTCCCTGCTCTGCCTCTGCCTCCTGGAATCCTGAATAAAATCACCAGCAGGATTCCACTAAGTACTGTGGGTTCTCTTCAATGACACAGGAATCAATTTTTTATCAAAAATAACATAATAACAAGAAAATACAAGGTGCTAAGTGACTCCACACGATAAACTTGAAAACTTACCGCCATGATCTTGGACACAGTCACGTGTACAGTGTCCTGCATGGGACACGCAGTGTGGCTCTGCTGCTGCTTTCAGTTCACTCGTCACTGACAGGAGAGGGGAGACTCTTAGTCGAGTCTAGACTATCGAGATCTCACTTTCCTGAGCTGGTCCAAAGCCCTCTTCTTTCTTTTTTCTAAACCTCCAATCTGCTCTGACCCAGGAATCCCTGGGTTTATACTAGCCCACAAGCCGGGCTTGTATTCGGAAGCACCGGCTCCTTGAATAGTTGGGCTTGTAAGAACTCAGAGAGAATTCTTCCATACCTGCTACAATTGCTCAAGGTTCAGAGTGTAAACTGTGTGTCTTTATTATGCTCCTTTCTCTTCGCAGGCATGGGCATTGCTGAAAACTACAGGAGGTATGATTTTCTCCAGTGCAGGATTCTTCTGCAATGCCCAAAGACAGTACCCTTCTCAGTACCTCCCAGCGTTTCACTCTGCGGCTCCTGCCGACGTCTATATAACTGTAGATCAAGCTCAACATTATCAATTGGTCAGAACTTGAGTCCAATAGGAAATTACATTTTAAAATGGAATTTAGGTATTGGTTTTAGAACAAAAAGTAGGTCACTTTCGAAACTTACTCCAGCAAAAGCATGTGGTCTTAAAATTGTCATGAACTTTTATTTTAATGTATGTATAGATCCTTCCAAAAAAGGTAATTCTGTTTGGATCACAAGATATTGAATTCACTGCTGCTCTGTTCAACATAATTGCTTGATAATTTATACACTATGTGTCTTATACTCTATATATCTTAATATGTATGCACTATATATCTTGTATTTATAGACTATATATCTTACTATCGAGTAAGCCGGATGTACTAGTCTTCTTTACCACTTTGACAGTTGTGCTTTATTCAGAAGTTGCTTTTGGAAGCAAGAAATTCGTGCAGAAAGCCGATTTTCTGGTGCTGTAGGTGAAATGGATGAAGGGAAAGTTTCACCTTTGGTGAGATGATATCCAGATAATAAACCAGGTCAGCCTCCCGTATCGCGAAGGCTGGGCCTCACGCACGCATACCGTGCGAGCTCCTAGCAGAGTAAATTAACAAATGTAACTCAAATGAATTTAACTTGTTAGAGTGTCGAGTTAATGAGCCTGAGACATGTGAGATTAGTTTAGGAGCGCGAGCTCAGGCGGGCTCTGGAACAACGCTTTGCATCCTAAACAGGAGCAACTCGAGGTGGTTTGTCAAAAAAAAAAAAAAAAAAAAAAAAAAAAAAAAAAAAAAAAAAAGGGCGTGGGGGGGGGGGCGTGAAGGGCCGGGGATTTAGCTCAGTGGTTCCGGTATCTGCCTGACAAGTGTCAAGGCCCCGAGTTCGATCCCCGATACCACATACCATGATGCTGGGCGTGTTGACTCACACCTGCAATCGCAGCACTCGGAGTGCCTCCAGCAGAGGCAGGGGACTGTTGTGATGTGAGTTTAAGGCTAATTTAGGCTACATAGTGAGTTCAGGTTTAGCCTGAACTACAAAGCGAGACCTTGTCTCAAAGGGGGGGAAGGGGCGTAAAACAGGTGCCATCATCAGCCTTCGCCCATCATCAGGGGACAAAAAGGAACCGGAAAGGGATCTGTAGCGTCAAGAGTTCCACAGCTGGATATTTATGGAAATACGTGCTGCGCCTTCGAGTGTAATGAGTTTGAAGGATGCATCTAGACTTACGCCAAGAATTTATGGTTCTGCTGATATTGTGGCCTCTAAGTTGGCCTTCAGTGCCAACTTAGAGTGCCCAGTGTTTCTCAGTTAATTTGAAGATACATCTATCTCTATTTTGAAATGTTTAAAGGGGAAAATATAATTTCAAAGAAAAATTTATTCCAACTATAAGAACAAACTTTTTTCCTCCAACTTCTGAAGTCAGACAATCTGGTGAAAGGCACTGCCTTGCACTTGCACTGGAATTATGTAAAACTCTGTGCTTCAATTTCTTCTGGAAAATCGGAATAAAATAGTACCTATCTAGCAGATTAAGTTTATTATGTATCTGATACTTAATACTTCTATTTTTATTTCAAATAACAGATTATTCTCAAAATGAACTAAAGTTAAATTTCTACTTTATAATATGCAAAAATAACACTCTGATTAAAAATTTAAAGCAAAAAAAGAAAAATAATATGTAGCAAAAAGCATAGGAAAATACTTTTGACAGTCTTACAGACCTTGTGAAAACATCACAGCAAAGACATAAACGACAGATTCAAATTTTTAAAAATCAAAACCTACACAAATAATAAATTTTCATGAACAAACTGAAAATGAAAACTCACTCTTTAAAATATCTGAAACGTGACAAAGAGGTGAGTTGCTTTGCACATAAAAATACAGAATTTAGAAAACGAAAGTAGCCCTCCGGACGGGGACAACATGAACAGGCCACTTACAAAATTGGTAATAGAGAATTGTTTGTAGTATGTTCGCGTCTTTAACAACCACGATAATGGAAATTAAAGCAGCCCAGAGACTGGTAACACGTAAGGGAAGAGACCCCGAAGACGTGGCCCAGAGAGTCGACAGAGAGCAAGGAGGGAAGAAAGTCCAGCCGAGTCACGGGGAGACGGCCCGGAAGCCTCCAGGGCCGGGCCTGCACCGAGAAGCTCGAGTCCCTGGGCGGCGGCAGCCCGGGCCAGGCACTGCCGCGGGCGCTCTCCGCTCTCTCCGTCCGCCCGTGAAGTGGGCCGCGAGGACCACCGCTCACGGCCTCCCACCCGGCCGCCCCAGGGAAGAGCCCGGGCTCCCGGCAGCCACGCCGGAAACTGCCGCTTCTCTCTGGAGAGAAAAGCGCTCAGATCTCAGCCTGAGCTAGCTGTGTGTCTGTCCACGGCCCGGAATCCGACCACGGAGCGAGGCCGAGACACTCGGTGCACAGAGGTCATTTTTCCTAGGAAAAGAGCAGGATGGATTTTCTAGCAGGTGTGGGATAGACGAGGCTCACCCGGAGTCTCTGGGTGTTTTGTGGGTTTCATGTTGAGGGTCTGAGGTGGGTGACTTAGTTTGTGTATTTATTCCGTGGAATGCCAACCCCCCCTCCCAACCACACACATGCAACAGCACCCAGAAACCCTCATTCTTTTTCAGAGAGGCAAGAAGGTTATGACAGTAAGAAAGTTAATAAATAATAAATGTATTCACAATGATATAAACAAACCGGAATGAAAGAATACAACAGAGCATGAAAAAGAATCAGGAAGGGAAGAGGGAGAGAAGAGGGAGGAAGAGAATACAAACTGGTGCTTGCGAAGGAGGAAAGGATTTCCCGTCCAAGACTGCCCCCTGGCGGACAGTCTGCGCCGGTCCCTGGGCCTGCGCTCGCCCTGGAATAAGGCCAGAGCAATCAGACGTGGCTGACCTGTGAGCCTTCAAAGCTAAATAAAAAGCGGATGAATAAATGTTGTTGCATCAGTAGATTCTAAATCTTGACAACACAGAAGCCTTATTTAATTTGATCCCTGTGCATCAGAGACTTTAAACTGCCATTAGTCAGGCGCACTGCCGCTCTCTTCGCAGCTGCAGGAGGCTCGGGCTGTTTATGGGGTATAAACCAGCTATATTTCATGTAAGCAAGAGAAAGGAAACAAAGTCTCTTGTGATAAAATAAAGAATAAATATAAACACTATTGCCTCGCTCTGCATGAGCTTTAATGGACCTATTTTCAAGCCATTTAAATAGTTTTCTCCAAAAAACATACGTCTATTTGAAATTCTTGCACTAATTAAATGACCGCTGACATTTTTAAATGACCAGAAAAGATCTAAATTAGACAAGATTTTGAAGAGGATTTTCTTATCTAGTAAGAATAGTATTAACAGAGAAAAAAAATTCACATCGCATGTTTTCTGTTCTGCCAAACATCGCCGTGAAATCATATGCATAGAGAATTTATACTTCACTCCAAGCCTCCACACTGCGCCGCTGACTTAAACAAGGATTACTAGACCATATGCCAAAAATCTATTTAAATGCCAAAAGCAACTTTTTATTTCGAAGGCTTTGTGTTGTCTTTTTAACAAGTAGAGAAGAAAAGCAAATAAGATTTGTCTTCTTTTTTTTAACTCCTGCCCAGGGGGATCTCAGAAGCTCTCTTATTCTCTTTAATCACATTTTCTACCTCTAGGCTCCAAATTCAATTCTCATTTACAGATTTCTAAGGTTTGCATAATTTCTAAAACCTCGCACTATATATTCCTGTCCTGTGAGTTGAATACTTTGGATTCAGCTCTTTTTGTGTATAGATTTCGTGACCGTCAGCTTTGTGCAAAATGATCAGATAAATAGAACCAAAAAGATACTTTCTCTATTAAGCTAATGTTAAGTAACATGTTAATTGGATAAAATTAGAGTACTTGACCTACTAAAGTAAAAACCCCAAAAGTTAAGAGTAAGTTTTCTATTTGGGTGCCTAGCTTAAAAAGATGAACAAAAATAAAAAAACAAGAAATAGCTGCAGTATGTGCATAAGACATCCTTTGCTCTGATGAGTCACTTAGATTTCTTTAAAGACAAATTCATTGAGCAGACAGACAA
This sequence comes from Petromus typicus, assembly GCA_004026965.1. Classification (NCBI taxonomy): domain Eukaryota; kingdom Metazoa; phylum Chordata; class Mammalia; order Rodentia; family Petromuridae; genus Petromus; species Petromus typicus. The sequence goes on along the minus strand of PVIR01017544.1, from coordinate 22,090 downwards.
TAAAGCAATAGTCTGGGAAGCAAGAGAGCCAAGGGGTAGAACTATGTAGTTCCCAAGGCTGTAGAGTTTTGAAAAAAGTAGTAAGTGCAGCTGAGAAGTCCAGCCCAATAGCCTTGGAAAGAGTCCACCCATTAGGGATGCAGGTGAAGAGCCGTTGGAACGCAGGGAGGACAGCCTCAAGAGCGCCGAGGACGGAGGCCGCGACACGGTGAGGGGAGGACGTGAGAGTTCGGTGGGAAGAGCCATACTGCTCTTCCAAAACTGTGGGTAGGAAAGAGGGCATTCGGGAGAACCGTGGCTTGGCTGTTCGTTGCAGGAAGCAGCCGACTGGAAGACAGAAATCGGCCGTGCAAGGAAGTCATTTTGGAGTCAGAGGGGAAGGAAGTCAAAGGCAAAGGGAGAGGAAACGGATCTGGAGACTTCCTCATTTGTCGGGAACAGACAAAAGTGAAGATAGGTGTAGATACAGCCGGAGCTGTAGGTATGATTAAGGTTCAGGGACCTAGAGCACATTTGATGGCTTTAATAAGGTAAAAGGAAAACAATAGAGATGTGAAAAAAAGAAAGTCCCTTCAACTGACAGGAAAGAAATGTGACCATGGGTCGCAGTTTTATCTGGGCAAGTGCAGAAGGGATATGAGTGACTTATTTTCTGTAACAAAAAATTACTCTCAAGACTGATCAAACAAAGAAGGGACAGCCACTCACATTTTAGGGTTATTCTTTTATTTTTAAATTCAAGTATACCTGCCACCTACTCCCCAGCATATTAATTTCCATTTTTGGTATCACAAATTTGCACCAAATTGTAAGGTTTTTCTCTTTGCCGTCAATATTTTTCTTGTCTTCTCAAAAGTAGATATCCATGGAAATTTTTTTCTCCCTTTATTCCCAAGATTTGAAATTTCTTCCATCTCTAATTTACCACTTGCAACTGTCCTGCTTCTCAAGTTTTAGGACAGGACACATTATTAGCAAATTCCACATAGTAAGAATGCACAGTTAACTGCCAAAAGTTGGAGATCTAATGCCAGGCAGGAAACTTGCAGCAAAGTTTTCTTAGATACAACTCCAAAATTATAGGTCATAAGAGAACAAGTTGACAAATGTGAGTAGATCAAAACTAAAACCTGTTTTATTGTAAAAGACAAGCTACAGATGGGGAGAAAAATGTGGCAAAGGAAAGGCTATTCAATAAATGGTACAGAAACAGTTGGATACTCCTCTCCAAAAAAGAATTGAACTTGGAACTATGCTTCGTAGCAAACAAAAATTTAATGTAAAGTAACAAACAGACCTAAATATAAAGCCTAAAAGTCATAAAGTTATTAGAAGTTATAGGTAAAATATTTGGGAGCTTGGATTAGGCACGGATTTCTTAGTTACAATACTGAAAGTATAATCAGCTGTGAAAATTGGTTAACTGGACTTCAAATTTAAAAGTTTTAGTACCTAAAAAACACTGTTAAAAGAAGAAAACAGACCAGGGATTAAGTTCAGTGGTTCTGGTGCTTGCCTTGTAAGCACAAGGTCCTGATTTCAATCCCTGGTAACCACATACAACAGTGCCAGGTGTGGTTACTCACACCTAGCAGCAACTAGCACCATATACCACAGTGCTGGGTGTAGTTGCTCACGTCTGTAATCCCAGCACTCAGGAGGCAGAGGCAGGAGGATTGCTGTGAGTTCAAGGCTCACCTGGACTACCTAGTGTGCTCAGGGCCAGTCTGAACTACAAAGCGAGAACGTGTGTCAAAAAAAAAGGTAAGTCATTAATTGGAAGGAAGTTTTTGTAAAGTGTGCATTTGATTAAAATTTCTATATAGAATATACTCTTAAAACTAAATAGTATGATGATGAACACCCCAATTTTTAAGTGGCCAAAAGATTTTAATACATATTTTGCTAAAGAAAATATAGAGCTATCAAATAAAATGTGGTCAATGATGGTATTTATTAAAAAATACAAATTAAAATCATAATCAAAGACCATCATATACTTATTAGATTGGTTTAAACTGAATTTATCAAGCGTTGGAGAAGATGTGGAAGAACTGGAACTCTCAGCCTTGTTGCTGGGAATGTAAAATGATACAGCTACTTTGAGAGACAGTTTGGTATTATCGTGAAAGTTATCCATATACCTACTACATGACACAGCCCTTCCATTGTTAGCTATTTATTTAAGAGAATGGAAGGATAGAAACACACAAAAACTTTCACATGAATATTTATGACAGCTTTATTTGTAATCAGAAGAACCTTAAAGGCAATCCTAATATTTCTCAGCCGGAGAATAAATTTTTTAACCATATAATGGAATACCATTCAACAGTCAAAAAGAATAAACTATTGTTCATGCAAAAACACTGATGAGTTGCAAAATAAATGTGATGAGTGAAAGAAGCCAGCCAGCAGGCAGCACACACCACATGTTGCCATTGTCTTGTCCTCACTCCAGCTATCCTGGGCCAGTACAGCAGTTTGTGAGACGCAAAGTCCCCCGAGGCAGTTTTTAAGAGATAAGGTTTGTTAAGACTTACTAATGGAGAAAGACAGTGTTAATTGATACCAGGTAGGGGGACACAAGAAGCAACTTGAAGAGGTTCAACAGAACTATCCAGAAGGTCCACTAAGAGTGTGTACTGTTTTATAGTTTTACTTGGAAAAATCCTATGAAGAATGTGTACTCAACAAAAACACCACTTAGCAAAATCAACCCATGAGGGACACAAACTGCAACACAGCACTCAGCAAGCCCATGAGAATTCCTTCCACCCTTATCAACAGCACCACTCCGCAGATCCAGGGGCGGTGAGCTGAACAAGTACTCAGCAGAAGGACTCAAAGTGTCTGGCGATGGCTCTCTCAACTATTAGCACTTACGCTTTCCACAGTGCTCCCATTACTTCCAGTCAAAGTCACAATACTGTTCCACACTCAGTGCCATAGGGAGAGAGGTTTATGGATTAGGCTACATGAGCAGTGATATCATTGGCTGCTTTTGTTCTATTATAAGACTGGCATTTTATTTCAGGGGACAACTGACTTAGCATATGGACAGGAACCAGCTTCTACACAAAACACTACTTTGCCCAATCCCCAGTGTCATTTAGATAATACTTCAGAGACATTCCAGTTCTCTGCTCCTTACGGTGCCCCATTTACTTAACAAGAGCCTTGAAACACAGAAGGGTGTCTGGGGGCACGGTGCTTGGTACATCCACTTATATAATTCTGTGAAATGCAAACCAGCCTATAGTGATGGAAAGGGAATCAGCCATTTTGAGAAGTAAGGAGAGTACAGAAAAATGAAAGAGATGGATTACAAAAACACATAAAGAAAATGTGGGAGTGATATGCTCATTTTGTTTTTTATAATTTCTTTACAAGTGTATATATGTGTGTGTGTCAAAATCCTTCAAGTTACACACTTTAAATATATCCAGTTCTTGTGTATTGATTATACCTCAGTGAAGTTTAAAATTTCCACTGTCACCTATGTTTTCTCCACTAAAAAACAAATAATGAGCTTTGGGTTAGTCTTCCAGCTTAAAAATAATTATTAAAAGTGGATTTGCTACTCCCCAAATGTACCTCTTGCACTACTTAGAGGATCTCACCATCTCCTTAGAGAAGGTGGACCTATGAGTATTCCAAAACCCCACATTTCTCTTTTGTAACTAAATATGTGCAGTGCAGCAAATTATACATAGTTCTTATAGTAGAGTCGGGGTCCAGTCATTCCTCACAAATTCTGTCTCTTGATATGACGCCAAGTTCAAGAACCACCTGTGGTAAAAAGAATGTCCTGCTATCGAACCACGCAGGCTTTGTCTCAGCTCAGTAGTAGCCCGTTGGTGTCCACTCCTCACTGCTTCACTCCCTAAGCCAGGAGACGGGACAGAGGTAGCTCCAGGCAACACTGAGACACATATAGCTCGCTTTTACTTCTCAGCGAGCTGACAAAGGTGCACAGACTCTCACTTCGGCTTTGTCACTCTGGGCTGCCCCTCTTTCCATGTGTTGCATACTCGTTGTTGGAAATGACAGTATCTCTGCTGGAAAAGAAAACAGTTCAGCCTGTCAGCAGTACAGTGGGAATCAAATACACTTCACAAGTTCCTCTGTTATCTTAGCAACTGCTTTTCTAAACATTTTGCAGTAATACAAGAAAAGAAAACCTTTCTCTACAATGATATGACCCCAAAACATCAAAGAATTAATGTCAAGCTGAAATGGGAAGAATACACCCTGCCCTGAGATTAATCTCCAGAAGTAAAATAAACAAGCAGGTTCTTAAATAATTATACTTCATACAGAAAACTTCCCTAAGTGGAAAGTCTCCACAGCCTCAGAGACCACTGTGTCCAAAGACAAATGAGGAGTGGAGATGCAATTGCTTTATTGTTTCTTCATTCGAAAGCATTCTTAATCTCTCAGCGGTCACCAGTGTCTGCCCATACTTATTGTGTCTCTTAGTGCCTAACAGCTTTTCAAAACTTTCCAACTATAAAACAATAAAGCTTCGAGACTGAGATGGTAGGATGTTCTAAATCAATAGGCTTGACATAAACAATGTATTAAAACTAATTAACTTTTATTCCACCCTGGGAAAAATGAACAACAGCTTCTGATCTAAGTTCTCCCATTTTTCCAAAATTGATGGGACAACACCCATGGTCTCTTATTCACATAGAAGATTTTCAGTGGCTCCTTGGATAGCCCAGAAACCCCTTGAGAAACATTGATATACAAGTTGGATATAAGGGTCTAACAGGACCAGCTGTAAGTGAGATAAATGATCCTTTCGTCAACACCGTCATGAGTCATCTTTCAACAGTATATGTGCTGCCAAAGTGAGCCCTGAGTCATCTTTCACCAGTGAATAAGTGATTGTGCTTCTCCATTAAATTCCTTAATCTTCCTCAGCACCTTGGGGGAAGGTTTCATTGTGTCTGTCTTACTACACACAGCCCTTTGTTGCCTCCCTCCTTTTTTGACTGTATTATAGAGATTTAATGGTCAGCTTTCCTGTTACTGGGACAAAATACTTACCATGAAAAACTTAAAAGAGAAAACGCACATTGGATCTCACTGCTCAAGGTTTCAGTAATGGTCAGCTGGTGCCAAGACAGAAGAAAGATGCTCACCTCACAGCATCTGAGAAGCAAGAAGTAGGAGAAGACTCAGAGAGGAAGAGCCAAGGACAAGCCACCATCCCCTAGGCCACACCCCCTGAGCCCTACCTCCAGCCAAGCCCTGACACCTACTGTCCTCTCCCACTATAAAGTCTCGAATGACTCAACTCATTGATGGGGCTGGTCCTCAAAATCCAGTCCTTCTCCAGAAGTCCCCTAATCCAGTCACATTCACAGTCAAGATTAACTGGTATAAGAAGTAAAACTAGTACATAAAAGGTGGTTCATACATAGTCCACACACTTTGATGATCATGGACATATCCATCATCTGACAGTATCATCATACTTGTGACACTATCACAACAATCATGGTGATAAATACATTTATCACCTCCAAAAGTTTTCTGTGTCCCTACAGGTTTTTAGTTGTTTTTCAGTTTTAGTTTTTGTTTGGTTTTTTGGTGGAGTTTGTGGCAGATTTGTCTCTTTGTTTTTTTGAAGCTTTTTTGATAAGAATATTTAAAATGAGCTTAACCTTCCTCAGAATCATATTAAATGTACAATACCAAATTGTTAATTATAAGCAGTATGCTGTATAGCAGATCTCTAGGACTTAGTCTTCTTATATAGCTCTAGCTTTATAGCCACTGCACCTGCATCTAACATTGCTGTCTAGCCTCATTTTCTCCCATCACTTCCACAATCACTATTCCTACTCCTGCACTTTAGATTCCAGTCAAATATTTGAAATTCTACATCCAGACCATGATCAGATTTACTTGATTATGGCTTACCTCATTTGAGTTCCTCTTTCTGAATAGGCCCCATTATTTCCACCATCCCAAGCCCACCTTGATGAAAGCTTACTCAGTGAAACAGGAAGCTCCAATATGGCCCCAGTAATCCTAACCCCTGGAATCATGCCTTGATGGAATCCCCTCCCCTGAATGTAGGCTGAAGTAGTGACTTGCTTCTAATGAACAGACCATGCCAAAAATGATGGAATATCCCTTTAGATTTTAGTATAAGAGTCTTGAAGTGCCATTACTCTTGTTCATTTATCTATTTGCCTCTGAGTGTTTCCTTTCCCTATTGAAAAGCTGCTATACTGTGAGCTGCCCTGTGCAGAGACTGGGTAGCTAAACAGTGAGGGAGGCCTTCATCAACAGCAACAAGTAGCTGAGTTTTTCTGTCCACAGCCTGTGAGGAACTGAGTTGTAAACAAGTACATGTGGAGCAGATCTCTTTCAAGAGCTGTAGTCAGGCTGATTTCAGCACCAACTGAGGCAGCTTCCTGAAAAGGTCTGAGCAAGAACCACACAGTTATCCTACACCCAACCCCGACCAACAGGAAGTATAATAAATGTTACTGGAAACCAAAAATTTTGAGGGCGATCTATTTTCCAAATAAATAATATATCATTTTGACATTCAATTCCTACCATGGACTGGCCTTAAAATAATTCCTATTTTAATTCTCCTTCACATGTAACTGTGCCCCATACTCTACCTCTGTCATAAAGCTGTCAGGCATGTTTGTGACATCTTTGTCTCTCTTGATCAGCTTCTTTGAAACTGGGACTATACCTTTGTACTTTTTCATCCTGAGATCCCATCACAAGGCTTGGCATGGGGAAGAATTCAATCATTGCCTTAGAACTTATAAACAGCACTGAATTAAATCACGACCCAGTTTCAGAATTGAAATTTTTTAAAAATACAAATCAAATTTGTTTCTTTCGAGTACAAGGAAATGTACTAGTAATTGTCAGAGTAGGGCAAAACACTAGAGATCTCTCTTATGTTCAAAAACAACCTTTACTGACCACCACCTCACCCTCCAGTGTAAGGATGTTTAAAGTGACCCCTACTGGGAAGGGCAGAGACTTAGTGAAAAAGTAACCATTCAAGCTAATGAGCTTCATAAATGCAAATCGGCTGCATACAACAAGAAAGGACCACCCACTGTTCTACTTTATCTCTTCAAATTGATGAAAGGAGGTCCCTTCAAAAAGGACACTGAAAGAGTAATTGATGAGCCCCCCTCCCCAAGAAAAATCACACAGTTCATAGTCTGATGAGTCTTATTTCTTTCTCCAGAAGAAAATTATAAGATGTTTATCCATTTATTGTATGAGCTATGTCTTATTTTGTTTCATATTTTAATTAATACTGAAATACATTGAATCAAAGCCCTTGGATTTTTCTTCTAAAGCAAAGTGTGTAGGGACTACAGGCCACCTACTATATTTGCTCATGGGTCTCTTTTAGTGTAGAAAGGTTGAAAAAAATGGAAAAGTAATTTAATTTTCTGAGGCCAACTGTAAGAGTGCAAAGTGAACTTCACCAGCTGACGTATCTCCATGAGTTACCACATCAATCCTATAATACAAAGATAGCCATGTCTTCCAATTTAATGCTTCTAGAATCCAATATTTGGATACTTTAGTCTAAGTTACACAGTAGTACTATTATAGGTAGGTAGGCTAATTAGACATCTTACAGGCACTTAGACAGGGCTGGCCCTGGAAAAGCTCTTAAGAAAGGAGAACTTCGTTGAAGTCAGAGTGATCAAAGGAGAAAACTGCTCCTTCCAGATAGCACTGACAGATAAGCTTCAATCTCCTTCGTGGGTGGAGGGTTAAGATCTTGATCCACCACTCCCAGAAAAACTGTGATTGCAAATCCACCTCCCCTCCTTCCCCTGGTAGAGGGCCAGGACCTTAACCCACCTCTCCTGGAAAAGTCTCCTGACTGAACATCCTTGTATGCTTGCTACATGATTTGATTTCTCATTGGGTCCCCATCTAGTCAGTATTACCCGAGCAACTCTATTTGTAATCTTATTAGTTGATCATGGTTTTGTCTATTTTGTGATTTTTCTTTGTACTAATATTACCTAAGCAATTGTACCTGCAATGTTACTGGTTAATTAATTTTGTTCCATTTTAAGGCTACCTCACCTCGTGCCTTTGCTCCATAAAAGCCCCCTGGGAGCTGTAGTGAGCAGGTCACTCATTTTTCAGGTCCCCTTCTGTCTCTCTTAGCAGAAATTTTCTTTTTCAATAAAGTGTTTCCTACTCTTAACCTCTGTCACCCCTAAAATTCATTCTTTGATTTTATAGAACATGAACTTTCATTTCAAGTATCTGACAGGTTGGGGGCCAGGCTTGTTCCCCTGTATCAGTAAGCAAAAGAATAATGGAATCTAGTTCATTGTGGCTTCAAATCCCATATTCTTTCCTCACAGACTAAGCCTAAGGTATTGGCCTAGATGTTAATTTACTCCTTTTTTTTAAAGAAACATTAATTGAAAATCTTCTACATACAAAACTCTTTCCCAAGAGAAACACTAAAAGACATGACACTAAGGTATCACAGTGGATGTTGCAGCCCTCACATAAAATTCCTGCCAGTAGAAGCTATTATATTTACGATTTTTTCTCTTGATAGTTTTTTTGATATGATCTAAATGTTTTCTTCCATATTCCTGTTACAAGAGAACAAATTCTAGTACAAATGATGTTATTTTTTTTAGTGTAGGAAAGGCAAGTTAATGAAGTGCTGGAGTTAACGATGCTTTCAATAATATGATCTATTTAATGACTTACTTTATGGTACAAACTGTACCCAAAAAAAAAAAAATATGCTCCCTTGTCTCACATTTCTCTGTGTGAAAGGACCATATGTATTTAGTTGGGATTTAAAACTAGAAGTAGTATTACTATAAAAATTAAGAGAATTCAACTAAGTGTCTAAAGGATCCCAAATATATAAAGGTTGAAGAGGTGTGAGTCAACTCTTCTCCAACTCCATTACTCAGGTACAGTGTTGGACATTTGGTAAATAGTTGTTGTCAATTTAACATATGATGGTTGCAGTTTATGCCTGTCACATATAGTCCTAGTTAGTTGCTGCATCCACTCTGTGAACTAGACAAGCATATCCAACATGTGAGTATTGAACATATATTTGGCACCTGCTAGGTACTAGGCACAGCGTTAAGCATTTTATTTATTTTTTCATTCAACAATTAATTTTTGAGATAATGAGCTTTGGTTAACCCCTTAGGAAAACAAATAAAACAAAATAAGTACAGATTATGTTGGCCATGTCAGAGAAAATAATTCAATGAAGTGATAAAAATGGTCAAAGAAGTCTTTGTGATGAGAAGAAGACATCCAATGTGAGGTTGAAGAACCCAAAGGAGACAGCTTGCCAAGGGCATAGAGGAAGAAGGCTCAAAGGCAGCATAAATAGCTGGTTGTAAGATGAGCAGAAAAGGCTCTAGAAGTAATATGGTGCAAGGTCAATCTCTTTGAATGGCAGGTGAGAGTCAGCTGATGTGCTGCTGCATGGTGAATAATTCTAATTCTGATCTGGAACCACATAAAAGCATTTGATATTGTAAGCAAAGATGGGCACGATACAATTTTTAATTTGCAAAAATGATTTTGGTGCTATTAAGGAAATGAACCTTAAATAACCAAGAAAAGAAGTGGGAGAGCCAATGAGAAAGTCATTGATGCCATCCATGTGAGATGCTGGAGAGAAAGGTAGTCATGGGTGTGGAGAAAGTGGCTGCCTATAAGACATGCTGTGGCTATAGAATCAACAGAATTTGCGGAAGAATTCAAAGTGAGAAGTAACTGCAGGCTTGGTGAGGGTACCGTCCATTTATAATTCCTTTACACAGATAAATTGAGGCTTAAGCCCAGACTCTGATACACCACACTCCATTGCCTCCCAAGTGTCCCTGCCCCTTCTCCAAGATTTCTCCTGGACAGCCTCAGATTTTGTCTTATTTTTTACTCCTAGTCCTTGGCTTCTTGGTTTTCAATCAGAACCGTCCTATTCCACCATGTAAGCTGTGCTCTGCCTAAACAGGTGAGGGTGGGGATAGATCACTGTGGACATGTTAAAAACCCAGCTTATACATTTTTGTATTCTTCCCCTCAAAGTGTTAGTTTTCCTGCTCTTGAGTGTGGGCTGACCCTATTGGTGCCCTTCTGGTGAGTAAAATACCCAGCTGTGGTGGGTTATGTTAGCATCTTTCCTGTCTTTCTCCCATCCCTCTACCTCTCTGCCCCTTCCTCACTCAAAGGAAACCCAACTGCTCTTCCACAAGGATGCTCAGCCCACCTATGGCCAAGTCCACATGGTGCAGAACAAGGCCAGTCAGCAGCCACGTCAGAGAGCCCGGAAGCACATTTTCTGAGGCCTCCCAACAGCTACCATAACTGAGCTCGGAATCAAATTCTCACCAAGAATGGTAAGATGACGTCAGCCTCAACTCAACCAACAGCCTGAGGCCCATGGGAATTGTGTGATAAATGTCTATGGCTTTAAACTGCTTCACTTGGGATGATGCATTATGCAGCTCCTGGTGACCCATAGAACTATAATGCAAGGACTTCTCGGAGTTATACAGCAGAGTTGCCCTTCCCCACCCCGACCTGGCAGTGCAGACCCTGCTCTAGAACTATTCGTACTTCAGAGACTACTTGGAATATTTTATTCCAGTTAAGTTTAAATCATTGCCCTAGGCAGGGTTTCCAGCCCGTGCCTGCTGACTTCCCACCCCTCACAGAGGACAAGAGGTATGATGCTTCCCATTACTTCAGACTCAGAAGATAATTTGGCAGGAACCTGAGCCTTTCTTGCATTTTTTCCAACATGAAGCGAATACAGATAAAAGTTTTCAACACCAATATTTCTGTTTAGTTATAGTGTAAGATAACTATGTCAGAATTTTCTGGGGGGCTTCACACACACACACACACACACACACACACACACACACACAGATTTCTGGGCTCCAGTACCACAAAGACTAATTCAGGAGATGCTGATGCTGAGTAGGGTTCAGGAGACTGGATTTTTAAAGAGCACCCACGTAATTTTGAAGCATGGACAACTTCTATAAAGTCTGGCTCAGTGCTTCTCCCTGACTTGCTGTGGAAATGAAATATGTAGCTAGAACTAGAAGGATTTCCTGTGTCCTCTTCGATTCTTCTCACACACACAAAATAGAGCTTATACTTTTCCTGTATGCATTTGCTTACAGGCAATAAATGATTTTGCTGAATGTTAGAATGTAGCAATAAAAATATACTGAATTTACCTGTAAAATTTTTGTACTTTTAAGAAAATGGAATTCAACTGGAAGTAAGTCAGTTCTGAGCATATAAATTTATTTTCTGCAATTGCACTTTTGCAATAATGACTTTAATTGTCAACTTTCACTCTGTGGAATCGCGAGAAACATCTCAACAAATTAATAAGCATGGTTTTAAGTTTATCAGCAACTGAGGCTGAAAAACTAATTGCTAAAGAAAATATAGCAAAGCAAAAATAGAGCTATTTATTCTGTTAAAAGTTAAATTCAGAGAAACAATGCAGTCAGCAAAATTGCCAGTCAAAGGTGCAACTGCAAAAGGTTGCTGGTGGGAACAAAGGAAAGTTTTAGTTTTCTAATTATCAATGCAAGAACACTAAAAATGACCTTAAAATGGGTTTTAAAAGGTATTTTAATGAGTTTTCAGCAGGGATTGCTGATGAGCCCTTTTTCATAAGTGAAAGGAAATGTCTTAAAATTAATCAAGTCTATGATCATCATATTGAAAGCATATTTCAGAGAAATAAAATCCTTTGCCAAAAGTTAAACAAAAGGCCCAGCCAGAATTCTAATCAAGCTTATATCTTACTCTAGGAATTCTGAGAGACAGATTCCTAAAGTCTAAAGACTATTGGTTCTCTCTTTTTAACCTTCCTTTTGAGAAATCGTTGTTGCTGGTTTGACATGAGCTCCGACACGCACATACACAGCTACTGCTCATTCCACATTTCTTTAATTACTTACTTCTCTTTCTTCCCCCGAATTCTTTAGGTTCTTCCTCCATCCCAATTCTATTTAAAAAAATTCAAACCCTTCCCTTTCTAAAGCCTTTCACTTGCTCTAGAATCCTAGTTTAACACAGTCCCTGCTACCAGTTTTCCACGAAATATTTCTGAAGATGGGAGAAAAGCGCCTTCAGTTTATCTTGCACTCTCATGACCAGAACAGATCTCTCCTCCAGCACACGCTGCTCCCAGGCCAGGTCCTGCTCCTTCTTTAGAAAGCTGAGCTCACAGCAGCCAGCAGGGTCCACAAAACCAGCGAATCACCGCTGAGACTGAGAGCGACGCCATCAGCCGGCGCCTCAGTGGACCCTTCCCTGGTGCTGCACGGGTGAGCTGTGTCTCTACTTTGCTTCAGCCCTCTCTCACCTGCCTTCCACATCCCAGCAATTATTCAAATCCTGTTCCATTCCTCCTTCTTTTTTGCAACTGGCATAGATTTCTTCTTATCATTGCATTTATCCTATCATTTTAGGAAAAAGTTTTTAGAAATTGGAGGCTCAGTATTCATTTTATTAAGTGAGGGACTAACTCTGGCCTGTTTCTCTATAGCTATGATATGGGTTCTTGAGTTACTCAGACCACTTATTTGTTTGTTGGTCTAGAAAATCTATATTGATGCTGTCATTTGCCCAAAGAAAAAGAAAGACCTTGTCTACCTCTACTAGGTTAGAGAAAAACTGGCTTTTGATCTGTTATATCTTCTGGGAAAACTTTGAGATTAAGACCAGGAAATGCAAGCAGAAACTTTTAGGTTAAAGTTAAAAATAAATTATTTCAGATAAAAATAAGTGATTTTTTTTCATCAAGAAACTGGAAGTGTTTCCTAGTTATAAATCAGTAATCCCTAGAAAAAAGTCCCCCCCGCTCAGTAGCTTTGCCAAGAGAGGATTAAAAGATGAAAGGATACTCTCTTCTTTGGAATTTCCTGAAGAGGTCTTCCATCAGGTTGGGGTCTCAGTCTGGACCCCAGATCAAAGCACAGAGAAGTGAGAAGACAGATATATGCATGTGTGACATCAGAATCAAAATGTAGCCACCTATGTCAACCTTAACAAAAGTAAGTTAAAGACTGGAGTTCCCATTTGACCTGGCCATTGCCCTGCTAGGTATATACATGAAAGAATTAAAAGATTAATATCACAGTAAAATATGTGTAACCATGTTTATAGCAGCTCAGTTTGTGATTGCTAAATCTTGGAAACAACCCAAATGTCCATCAACTGGAGCCTGGATAAAGAAGATGTAGGGGTTTTTTTAATATAGAATGGAGTATTACTCTGCCATTAAAAATGATAAGATTTGAGTCATTCATACTCAAATGGATGTACCTTGAGGACATCCTCATAAGTGAAATAAATAGGTCACAGGTGTGTAAATATCATATCTTTTCTCTGGTATGAGAAAATGAAGTTGTAAATGAGTTGTAGTATATATAGTTGATATTACAAAATAGAAAATATTTAAAAGGAAAGAGGGTGGGAACTAAATAATGAGAGGAAAAAGAATGTGACAGTATTAAAGAAAAAAGGAAATAAAGATTATGTATTTAGAGGGTGAAGGCTGTAGGGCAGGGGCAAAGGGGAAAAAATGAGAATCAAGTAATGTCATATCCTAGTACAAACTCTCAATGTTGAATGCAATGATGATGTGTATTCATAATGTAGCAATAAATATTTAAATTATAAAAAAAGTAAGTTAAGTAAATGCATGATGGTCACAAAGGGAAGGTTCTTAATGCATAATTTCCTGGTGGTAACAAATGCAAAAGACTCTGCCAGTCTATGGCCATGAAACTTCTGCAAGACATCTGCCTATCCAGGGTCTGTTCATCCTGAGGCCAGGGCTGACCTTGCTATTATTTGTATTGTCAAAGATTATTGTTTCAAAATATCTTATGTCCTTTTTTATAGTTTTGCCTTTGTCTTTTTTCCCTTACCTCAACCTCTGTGAGCAACTTCATAGGTTTTTCCCACCGCAGTGCTCTGTTAGTCTAGACTAAATACCATTATTCTTTGGAGAATCTCCCTCTGGTGATTATTAGGTTGCCAATGCCAGATGTAGCACCAGAGTGTTGTCCTTAACTAGTAGCAACTAGACTACAGAATTGCCAGAAATACAGAATTATAGGACCTACTTTAGATTTCTTTCTTTCTTTCTCTCTTTTTGCACCTATTCATAGTACATAATGATTACATTTGTCATGGAGAACTTGTACATATATCAACACACTTTAACTCTTCTCATCTTCTTCCCCCTTATCTCAGGTACTTTTCTCTTGTTGCTGAGGTAAAATAACCACCACCCAAAGTTAAAGGGGAAAGAGTTTGTTTAGCTTGCAGCTTGTAGAGGTTTCTGTCCATAATTGGCTGGTTCCAAGGCAGGGTGACAGAGGGGCAACAGTCATAGCAGCAGAAGACACCAGAAGCAACAGGAGAGGACCACGGCTCTTTCTGCATCTTTTGACTTTATTCAGACTTCTTAGGATGGACAGCACCCATGCCCTAATCCTAGTGCCCTGTGGACCAGCCCACCAGAAATCAGTCACACACTCTATATTCAGCCACTTCTGAAAAAGAATGAGGCTTCAGGGGACATCCAGACAATGACACCTCCCTCCCCCCACCTGCATCTCTTGAACCCCTTCATTCACACATATTTTATGTATATAATGATTACATTACTCATAGAGGTTTGGTACATGTACACAAGACATCTCACTTTCCCTCTCCACCTTTCCCTCTCCCCACTCTCTTGATTTTCTTCTCATAAATTAAAGCTCTCATTTTCAGCTTTGGTGTATATTGCAGTTTAGGTTTGCCCAGTCAGGAGATCACACGTGCCTAGCTGCCATAATAGGTTGAGGGGTGAAATGGGACACAAACAAGACCAGAGACAACAGGACACAGATCTAGAATTTTACAAATTTCTTGGGAAATAAATTTTCCTTCTGTGGACTTAATTTCGATAAGAAGTAGACCTAGAGTGATGTCAACCCAATCTGCAGTGCATGGACTGAAACTGTAGGAGGGAAAATTGGAGACCTGTTGGCAGAGAAAGGCAGGATCAGCACTGAGGAGAAAATGAAGAACAGCTGTTCCTGAGACACCTTTCTGTGGCATGTCACAGCTGCACGGTCCCAGCACAGAAGCATCCTCACCAGAAGCAACAGCTGCTCATTCCTAGAGCCACATGGTAGAACGGCAAGGTGAGGATTTAGAAACACACCCCTCCCCAGCAGAATGGTTTTGACATCATTTGGGGAGAGTGATCTGTATCAGCTTCCCCATTCCTGGGACAAAATACTTGACCCCCACAATTTAGAGAGAAGAGTAATTGGGTTCACAGTTCTGGGGTTTCAGTTCATGGCTGGCTTACTCCAAGGAAGAAACAGAGTAGCAGAGGAAAGCTGTTCAACCCAGGGCAAGTGAAACACAGAAGACGCAGTAATCAAGGAGAGATACACCTTCCAAAGATGACTTCTCAGTGACGCACTTTTCACAACCAGGTGCCACCTGCTAACAGCACATTTAGCCATGGACTTATCAATGGATGAATCCTCTGCTGATCTTAAGTGCTCACTGGATCCAACCACCTTCCTAAGAGACTTGGGGGGCATTCTAGATCCACTGCTCCATTATACTATCTGCAACACAGCAAGTTCGTCTCATAGCTAAACATGAATTCACAGTGCTGCTCTCCTCCTTTTTCAGAGTGACAGGTTTGGCCCAACAACTTGACCTAAAAAGGTGAAGACCATTAGTTAATAAAAAGAAAGAGGAAAAAAGCCCTGTGAAGGCTGTACTATAAGCTGGCTTTGTCTTAACTAGTGTCCAGTGCCACCTCCTATAAAATAACATTAGGTTTTGTTGAAGTTCTCAGAGGTTTCATGACAACTCTTATAAGATTAATTTTGCCACAAGAAAACACTGATCTCACTCAAAAGTCTAGACACAGGGCTGTGGGTCACATTCAGAGATGTTCAGTTTTGTTCTCTCCGACTCAACTCTCAAGTGAACTGTTCTGTACAAATCTACTTTAATTATGTATTAATTTCAATATTATTACATGCAATACACAACTGCTGCTTATTAAATATTAATTAGGATCCTATCGGTTTTATTTAGTATTCATTAGAAGGCAATGTTCACTTTTTTTTTTAAAGGGCCTCCAGATAAATGTGTTGCTTTACATAACCAAGTAGTGATTTGCCAGAAATAGAAATACCCTAATAAGAATTCTGCCTGCCTCTCCCTCTCCCTCTCCCTCTCCCTCTCCTTTGTGGCTTCATTCAGAGCCATCGATAATGAGCTGGGGACGGGGGACTGGCAGCGGCTGGTTAAGTATGACATTTAAGGACCCCGCTGTTCTAGCTTGTTGTCAGAGTTGGAACGCCAGAATCCTATCCTCATTTGGCCATTAAAAGGAATTATTTTATATTCTTGTCTCCAGCAGCCCTGCTCTGGAGACTCCGCAGCAGGAGTGCTTCTGTTTAGATGTTGACAAGAGGCTGTAGTGCTTTATTTCTCCACAGCCATTGCAGTACTTTTCCACACAGATACGGGCAGAACAAAACAATAATGCTTAGTGTGTGGGAAGAATCTCATGCGATTAAAAAAATAAATAAATAAAGTTTGGGGCTGTTTTCACTCACATCTGCAAATAATAGTTGATATTTGTGGAGACCTTGCTATGTGCTCGGTACCAAGCACTTATCTGATTTAATCCCAAGGTGATTTTACAGTTATTCTTTCACACAGAGGAAATGAAGCCTTAACCTGAATTCACAATCTGCTGAACAGTTTACAGAGGAAACAAACTTTTCAGGTACAGCTGTGGTCTCTGCTGACTAGCAAATCAACCTTTAAAAACAAGATTAAATAATACACATTGGCTTGGAAGTTATTCTTTAATAGGGGAGGGACTGTGGCACTTTGGACAATTACTTTAACATGTTGGCTTCAAAGTAGAACTGACTCAAAGAGATGTTTGTAAAGTTCTTTTTGTGACTCTTACAGAAACAACTACCCCTAAATGGGTTCTCATTCTAGCTTTTCTTTGTCTCTCTCTGACGCTAGTTAACAAACAAGTATAAGGACTTTAAATTGGGCTGGGCCAGTGTCTTACTGGGGCTACTGAGTTGTCAGACCCCCTTCTTAGCCAGTGTAATTAAGCAATGAAATAAATGGTAGGGGGTGGGGAGTAATGAAAGGGTTGCACAGGATCCAAAAACAAGGCAGGCACATGGGGGAGACTTAGGCATGAACATTGCAAATATAAAGCCAGCCTGGCACCTTAGCAACACAGCAAGGCCCTGTCCCCAAATTTAAGAATTTAAAAAGGGGATAGGACATAGCTCAGATCAAAGGCCTAGCTTCAGTCTATAGAACCACAAAAAAGAAACCAACACGAAAGTCAGAAAGCATTCAGACGCTAGTAAGACATGGCAGAGGAGGTAGAGTTAGGTCAGAAGCACCTTGGCTTTTCAGTCTCTTATCCTCACAGACCAGCTTTCCTGCTTCTTAGCCACATGACAGAAAATAGGCAATAGCTCCCACGTCTAAAGGTCACAGAGTGGCCAAGCAGGAAACTGCTTTCTCCCTCACTGAGGCCTAGTGTCCAGCTCCAAAGCAAGACGATGTGAACCCCTCGGGACAGTTTGCCTATCTCTGGACTACTGACTGTCATGGGGAAGTCGGCTCCCCAGGATAGAAGGGCTGTGGGTCGATTGACAGAGGTTCGAAGGCAGGTGCGAAGCAAAAGGGGGCAATTCATCAGAGTTCTTCACAAAAGCAGAACCAGTAGGAGAGAGCTGACTGTAAGGAACTGATTCAAGTAATTATGGAAGCCGAGGAGGCTCAGAATCACTCTCAGCAAGATGGAGATCTAGGAGAGCCTATGCTGTGCTTCCAGAACATTTTCAAAGGCTTAAGAACCCAGAGAAACCGCTATGGTGCCATTTCCAAGAAAATAGCCATGTCCACTGCAAGCTGTCTGACAAGTGAAATTTTCTTACATTGTTCTGTTCAGATCTTCAGGAGACATTCACATCAGATAAGGTTTTACTCAGTCTACTAATTCAAATGGTGATCTCCAGAAACAAGTTTACAGAATAAAATAGTTTGTCCCTGTGTCTGGGGACCTTGTGACCCTGTAAAGTTGGCAGGTAAAATTAACCATCTTGAACATCCCCTACCACAAATAACAGCATCTTCTAAAATGTAAGCATGAAGCCAATGAAAATATTTATCCAGTGATATTTTAATTTTTAATTGTTAGTTATGATATATCATTCATAATCTATTGAAGAAATAAAGAGAAAGGATCTCATTCATAATAGAAACAGCAAAATAAGATACAAAAGGCCTACATAAAAAAACACTAAAATTTACCAATGACATGAAATGTGATATAAATAAATGGAAATACATAACATATACATAGGAAAATCTAATATTAATCTTTCCCTGTTCTACTATAAACACCCAACTAGGAAATTGCAATTAAAATCACAACAGAAAACCTAAAGTGATTTGCTTATTTTCTTTTTTTTAATTTTTATAACAATGTAGAAAACACATCAAAAATAAAGTTTTTCTCATAAAACATCAACTGCTATATACTTCAAAGGAAAGTGACTGATGTTTTACCCAAAATATATTTATGTAACTCAACTGAGTATAGGCTTTTCTCAAAAAGATACAGGCCCACAGAGCCCCATTATGTTTTTCTTATAAAAATAATGAATTCATATATTTTCAGGTTTATTTGAAATTTTTAGATTGTTGTTACATTCTTGCTTAAAGATGTATGCATTCCCTGATTCATAAGCCAAGGTGATAGGAATTAATTTAAAACTATGACACTTGTGCCAGTGATGACTTTTTGCATTATTAAGTAGAAGCAGAAGCTAATAAAAACTCAATCCTTTAATTCACTAATGAAAAGATATCTTATTAGCTAGAGTTTACATTATTAAGTAAGTTTGAAAGGTTAAATGCTCATGTTCTAAATTATAGAATAAAGGTTATTCTCATTCATTTCTTGTTGCAAAAAAGGAAATATGTTTAGAATTTTTTAAAATTCAGAATATTTACTCTTTTAAATTGTTCATCATCATTTATTGACTAAGTTATTGAATACTTATCATATGTTGGGCGTAGCTACAAGATTTTCTTCTGTGCTTAAGTTCAAACCCAGGACCTCTGAGTGCCAGTTAAGTGCTGTACCACGGAGCTATTCTCTGCAGCCCACTGGCCCTAATTTAAGGTATTTACTTCAAATGTAAATTGTGTGGTTTTTTCTCATGATTTAGTTGGCTCAATTAATTATTACTGTGTAAGTCACTATGTAAAAAAAAAAAAAAACCAATAGTATTGTTTTAAGAATACATCAATCTTTCAAATGTTGACATTTTACATACTAAGAATTACTGTGAGAAAGTTAGGCTGACTCTTACCTATTTTTCAATGAGAAGACTAGTGCATTAAAAACATGAAATTAATACATGGAGACTCTAAAGTATTTGATAATGAAGGTATAACAGAACAGTCTCTTATTCTGGTTCTGTTATCTATCACTGACTCATTAAATGAGTCAAAGTTATTTAACAGTGACAAAATTTTTCCTTGAGGTTACTGTGTTAAATTCGTGGAGAGGAATAAAGGACTGGGGGAGAAGGTAATGAATGTAAGTAAAATAAATAATACAAATGTATAAATGCTTTAGATATTTTACTTTGAAAATTCCTTGTTGATTCTTTAGTGCAAGAAATATACGACAATTCTAGGCATGAAGACTCATGCCCGCTAGCAATCAGTACCACATACCACAGTACCAGGCATGGTGGCTCACGCCTGTAATCCCAGCACTCAGGAGGCAGAGGCAGGAGGATTGCTGTGAGTTGGAGGCTGAGCTCAGGGCCAGCCTGAACTACAAAATGAGACCCTGATTCAGAAAAATAAGAAGAGGAGGAGGAGGAGGAGGAGGAAGAGGAAGAAGAAGAGGGGGAGGAAGGAGGGGAGGAAGAGGGCAAGAAGGAGGGGGAAGAGAAAGAGGAAGAAAGAAATACTATCTTTAGTTTTCTAAGTCATATTGCTGATCCCTTAAATAAAAGAGTTGATAAGAAATTACTTTTCATTAATATTTTGGGATCTCTCTTCTAGGATCAAATGTATATTTAATCTTAATGTTTTACTAGAAATTGTGAAATTGGTGATAGTTTGGGAGATGGTGCTAGCTAATTTTTAATGACAGCACCCAGTTAAATACATGGCACCTATGCCCCATGTGGTGTCCACCCATGCTAAATCAACCTGGCCCATTGACTTGTTTTAACCACTAGAATGGGGTAGAAATGACTAAGCCAGTTTTAGCACTAAATGCTATGAAAGCCTGGTAATTTTTTGTTTTCACTTTTAGGATCCAAAATTACAGTGTAAAAAGTCTATCTATCCTACTAGAGTGATTATGTATCGAAGTCCAGCTGAGTCATCTTCCATCTGTTCCCCATCAAGGATTGTCTGAAGAATCAAGCTACTTTGCAGTCCAGTCTCACTCCTCAGTCTGTAGAAACTTCAGGAAGGACTCCAAGAAAACTAGCAAAAGGCCTTTTAGCTAAGTCCAGGCAACTCTCGAGATTTTGAAAAATCCGCAAAGCTTTCAACTGTTATGTCAATACAAACCTAGAGAGAAGGTGAAGCAAGGTTATAGGAACCTTCATCTCTATAGAAATTACTTCCCAAAGACTGCTGGTACACTTCTTTAAATGAAGCACTGCCCAAAGATTCATGTGCTGAGGGCTTGATTTTCAGCCCAGTTGAGGCTTAGAAAGATGACTGGATCCCCATTAGGACATTAACTTCATCTATGGGTTAACCCAATAGCTGAATGGATTAGGGGGTGGGGTCCAAACTGAGGAAGACAGTCACTAAGAATGTGCCTGGAAGCTATTTGCCTCCTCCCTCGAGCCCCTTCCTTCTGCCCTCCCCATCTCTGCTTCCTCAATACCATGGACTGAGCAGCTTTGTTCCACCATGATGTTCTGCCTCACTTCAAGTGCATGGCAATGGAACCAGCATATCATGGACTGAAACCTCTGACATCATGAGCCAAGGTAAACCTTTCCTCTCTGAAGCTGTTTTCCTTAGGCCACAGTGACAAGAAACTAACACTAGTACCAAAGGTCCCATATCACTGAAAATAAAACTGGACAGTGAGACTCAGTGGGATGCAAGCTAGTGCTGTGTTGCTGTCTCAGAATTAACTCAGGCTCATTTATTACTCTTGCCTCGTTTCTTACTCAGTGGTTTTTCATATGAGTCCAGGAATTCCCACTCCCCTTTTAATAATGATACATTCATGCAATTGCTAGACATCAGCAAAGCATGTTGAGGAAAAAGTCCCTTATGTAAATTTTTACTAAACTCGCACTTTAATTAGGAAGGATATGCAGCTATCATTCTAATTAACAGACATTTCTACTACACTTAATCAAATCACTGAAAACAACTGATTCGAGGTGCTTTTAAAATTTTAAAACATTAGGCTATTGTCTGCTTCTGTTTTTTTCTTTTTCCAAGTATGCTGCTGGCCAGAAAAATGCCAATTCACTTGTTAGGTAGTACCTTGCTGCCCTTCTGGGTGTGTTTATACAGCCAATGGTGTTGACTCCTCCCCCAACACTAGAATCAAATGCAATGGTTATGTATATAGGTGGAAGAGTTGTAAGGAGAGAAGGGGAATGGGAAAAAATGAGAATAAAAATGTGCCATGTACAGGTAAAAATTCTCAATGTTGAATACGATCACAATGTATCCATAAAATGAATGAATAAAATCAATTTTTTTTCTTATTTTTTTTTAATTATCTTTATTGGTACATTAAATATACACATCATGATTGCACTCCATAATGGGGATTTGTACCAGTATAAGACACAACTTAATTCTCATTTTTTCCCATAGCCCCACCCACCCTACCACCCCCCCATATATATAAAATTTGTTTCCTTACTTTTTTGTTACAATCTCAACATTGTCCCCTTTC
>PVIR01017543.1:0-34788 GCA_004026965.1 Petromus typicus | reverse complement strand
TGGAGACCCACACCCAGCAGCAACCAGTACCACATACCACAGTGCCGGGCGTGGTGGCTCACGCCTGTCATCCCAGCACTCGGGAGGCAGAGGCAGGAGGATTGTGATGTGAGTTTGAGGCTGAGCTCAGGGCCAGCCTGAACCACAAAGTGAGACCCTGTCTCAAAAAACCTAAAAAAAAAAAAAAAAAAAAAAAAAGATACAGGAATAATATTCTGATTGTTATTATACCCTATTATCTAAAAAGTAATATTTCATTTTAACTACCTTTAGAGAAGGAAATAGTTTATTCCTTTTAACTAGTAAAACTTTTGTGATTTTCTGATGAAAAAACATTTTAAAATGTAGTCTCCCTGACTTCTGAAATGGCATGGCTGAATACATACTCTTCTGTTATGGACTGCATTTTAGGCCTAGCACGTCACAGGTAATCAGTCAGTCCTTGTTCTTAATAATAGAAGTGGGAGGTAGAAATACATTAAGTAAAATACTGGAAAGCCACAAGAGATTGAAAGCTACACGACAGTGGGCCTAAGCCCCTATCTGGCAGTTGATCTTTATTAGGTGGCAATCAAAGGTCGCGAACAGGGAGAGCTCCTGTTTGCACGAACGCTTTCCACAATAACATCTCTCGAGTATTAACGATAAGACAGCTTAATGATGTGATTAGAAAATGCCAGGCAGTAGCCATCCTGAAATATAACTAACATAAAAAACTCCACTTCGAATTAAGAGAGGTAGCAACAGATGCTTTTGAATAAGGGACAGAAAACACGAAAGAAGATTAGAAAGGTCGTTGGTATTCGCCTGCACATCTCTTGATTCAGATTTAGCTGGCAGGTAGTAGCAATGAAAAAAAAATTATGTGCATAGAATCACTGTTTTCCAGGCACTGACTGCAGGAACAAAGTTCTTCTAACCCTGGATGAAGGTTTTAAAAACAAAACTAAACCACTGACAAAAAATACCGAAATAGCACTAAAAAGACTGACTGGCGATTCATCAGGAAACCAAAACTTGACAGAAATATCCCTTAAATAACATTCAGTCTCATTCCCTTTGTTCTAATCCTGTCCCCACCCAGCAGCCTTCAGATCTGTAATTTGGTTTTCTAAGTGAACACACCCATCCAGGAGGGTCCGAGTAGGCTAGCAGGGATGGCTGTGAGGGTGGGTTTCCTTCCAAATGTAGAAACCTGCTTTGACGTTATTAAAAATACGAGGTAGCTGGCCAGGGTGGGGCACATCTCCAGTCCTCCAAGGACTGCTTGAGCCCAGGAGTTCAAGCCCGGCCTGGGTGACCTAGCAAGACCCTGTTTCACCAAAATTATAAAATAAAATACAATGGTAAAAAAGAAATCCTAAATACACTGTGAATTGGTTTAGTCACCTTCCAGGGCATACTGAGTATCTATCTGGCTACAGGAACTCAGCTGGACCCCAAAGATGCAGAAATTAACAAGCTAAAACCCTTGGGTCTCACTTTAACCTGTGGCTTCTAAATTCTTGTAAACTTTTTCAGTTACTTGAAAGATCTGTCTTTCATATTTACTGAGATGAGGACATGTGACATCTTTTAGAAGTTCTACCTATTCTTCTATTTTCTTGTACTTCATTAGCAGATGTTAATCTATATTATACTATCTTCTGTGATCACAGGCTTTTAGTGTTAGTACCAGTAAATTATATCAAGCCGTTCTTAGAGCTCCTAAATCACTTATTTTTGAAGAAAGTAATTTAAATTTCAATAAGAAAGCAGAGGGAGCCTAAAACAGCAGCTAGCAATTAATTTTACAAAATCTCTTCTCCCAGCTGGTCAAAGTACTTGAAAGACAAAATAGCATGCAATTATTTTTAAAGAGTTTTATGTTAATTTTATTTCCAATCCCCAGTTAAAAAAAAAAAACAAAATGCATTTTTAAGTACTATCTGATGTGCTTCGCAAGGTCAGAAAAGGAGGTAGCATTTCAGAAAGTGTCCCTCACATCAGTGATACTAACCAGGAGCTCAAATTTGCATTAGAAGGTCAACTTTTCCTATTGGAAGCTCAGATGTAAACATGAGAATTTAATCATGAATGAACCCAGAAAATACAGACCTAGACTGAAAGCAATTTTAACAACTGGCAACTAAAGTTGCAGCCATCCGTGCCTGCTGGCGGCCCCTCATTTTCTCATCAAAACTGTCAGAATTCTGGAAGCCCTTTTTGGCTCATTTCCAACTTCTAACTATAGACTGGCACGGGGTGGGAAAGGCTCTGCATTTGGAAGATTCGTCTATTCTAGCATTTTATTTTCAATCAGCTGATACAGCAGATAGGAATGATCACTCTGCCTGTACTGTCCAGGGCAGTCTCAATATTTCTGGCAGCACAAGTCTCAATGTTTTTGGTTCAGAAAATATGGTCAGTACGGGCAGACTTCAACAAGCAGTGGTAAAAAGAAAACGCTGTCAAAGTTCAGGCAGAAAGTAAAGGACTAACTTTTAATAAAAAGACCCAGCATTCTTTAAGGAAAAGATGAAAAGAAAAAAGAAAAAACCGCTGTAATTTTAAAATTCACTAAGAGCTCCCAATGCGGCACCAGACAGGCCCATCTTTCATACCGGTGACTGAATTCATCAGAAACGAACCAACTGCTTGCTCCAAGGAATTTTCTGTCTTGCTCTTTCTCAGATGACACGTGTAGACTCACATCTGCATTTTGTTTTAAAGGAAATCTCATTTTCTCTTACAAGGTATTATTATAAATGCCAGTTACCTCTCCCTAACACCCTCCCTCAAGTAACCTCAGAGTAAATAAACTTATTATACAGCCATGTTCCTGCAGAAGTTTGAATCACACCAAAAATGGATATCCTTAAAAGGAAATGTTTTCCCTCCCCTTGCATCCTGTTATTTAAGCTATTTTAAGGACTTGTCTGGGGAAAGCTGAGCCAGAATTCAAGTGGTTTTGATTTCAGCTGCTGTTTTACATTGCACTTATGCAGGTGGTGTGTGCAATCTATCACTTCAAACACATCCTCTGAGGTGCAACTTTGGCTGATAAATCTGACAGCAAGAAAGACTAGGACTTCCTTTAACTCTCAGGTTGTGTGTGCATGTGTGTGTGTGTGTGTGTGTGTGTGTGTGTGTGTGTGTGCGCGCGCGTGCGCATGTGTACTGCTTAATCCATTCTTGTATCTATCTAAGTTTGAAGTTGTTAGTTATAAAGAAATTGTAGACTGTGACCCCATCTGTGACACATACGGCCCTTCCATTAACTCTGGACAGCACTCACTTAAGACTAAGGAAGGGAACCAGGCCGGTGCAGACGTATATCCTTTCACAAAAGCTGGATTTAAAAGTTAAGCTCATATATTTCACAAATTTTTAGCACCAAATGTGACAATAAGAGTCTAAATGTCTAATAACTGATTTGTACACACAAATGATCTTAAATACTGATGAAGTTTCACAAAATGTTGACTTAAAAACTCAAGCAAAAGACTTCTGCAGAAGAACTTGTATTCCATCCTAAGATCTAAACAGCAAAGTCAAGCTTTCATTAGTTATTAAAACTAGAAAAGGCAGCGCTAAACATCTCCAGATGCTTAGCTAAATGTGAGGTTGGCCTTTCACAGCTACTACCTTTGAGGTACCTCAGTGCAGCAAATACAAGAGACAGTTTAATGAGTCCCAGTCAAAGGTAGGCTAGAGCTTCCTACATTGAGTCCAGTTGTGGACTCCTAAAAGTGGAGGTCAAGTACAGCTAAAGACTTGCATCAGTTTAGAGGGCTAACACCAGATAATCAAAAATGTTGCCTATCAATCCTTTTTATTTTTGGTACCAGGGATTGAACCTGTGACTTTGCCCTTGTGAAGCAGGCACAGGAACCACTGATCTAAACCCCTGGCCCCCGTTAGTCCTTTTTGCAAATACTTCCAGTAGTTCAGAAATTTTTCACTTGCTGCTACTTAAAAAACATCTACATGCTTACATGCGCAAGTTCTCACACATGTGTTTGCTCTTGCTCTCTCCTATGCACATGTCCTCTTATCTTCCTCACGTCAATGCCCGATTTTTAGACTGCCCCAATATATCCATTTATTATTTTTTTCCCAGGGGATCAAACACAGGGCCTTACATATGCTGGCTAAGCAAGAACTTCACGATTGAGCTATATCCCTAACCTTCATTTGAGACAGGGTCTCTCACAAAGTTGTCCAGGCAAGCCTCGAACATGTAATCCTCCTACCCCAGCCTCTCAAATGATGGATTTATAGGCACACACCGCCACAGCTGGCTTCAATCCATCCACTTCTAATAGTCCAGAAATAATGAACCCAAGAGCAATTGAAAAGACCACTGTTTAATTTGTTTATTTTTTTAGTTGAACTATAGCTTTTATTTTTAAGGCATAATTAAACAAATGTGCACTGGTGTAGTTTTATTCAGTACTGAAAGTAAGTTTAACTAAACTGCCATGGTTTTTTGGCAGCATCACTTTGATGTAGTATTTATATACTAGAGAATATCAAGTAATTGGAAAAAACCTCTCAACCTTCTGAGATGAGAGAAATCTGCTACAGCTAAAAGTCATCACAACCAAAAGTTTTTGGCTTATTTTGGTGGGAGTTCTCAAAGGAATACACCCACACATGCCTACTAGTCATTTAAGAACCCCATTATTCCTGTTGTCAAAAGTGCTGAATTTCATGTTTAAAAATTTCAGTAGAGAGTGCTTAGGAAAGAACAAAGTCAATTTGAAATGAAGTATTTGCAGGAATAAGGCAAAATTGAGAAGCTTTATTTTACCTGAATTGTTTCTGTGGTAAGTAATACCCCAAATGACCATTAGCCACCAGAGCGACATGACAGTCTTGGAATGCAAAGGTATTTTCTGTTCGGTAAAATATTCACTTCCTAAGTGTTCTGCAAAGTTTTAGCTGTACCTTCTTAGAAAGAAGTTACACAGAATAGCAGCATTTCAATTAAAACAGAAACACTAAAAAATAGAAGGAAAATGAGAGTTAAGGTTCCTGCTATTCAAGTAGGAAATACTGGAAACAATTGCTGAGAAATAATTACTAAGCAGGTGCAGAAAGTGAGTGAAAGGGGACTTTTAAATCTTAATACTCAATGTATCGCTAGTCAAAAGAATTTCAAAGTACTATTAATTGATTGAACAAAACCTGTGATTAGTGGTAATTACAGAGATTTTTCTCCATACGCTATGATTTTGCCAAATTTTGAAGGAGATAATCAAGGCTATTATTGTTAATAGATGGGGAAAATCATATAATGTTTTCCATATTTTGTCACAATTGAACTGAGACAAAGTAGTCCTGTTTACCCTAGCTCCCAATAGGAAACAATCCTTGACAGGAAAATAAGTTATAGAGTCTGTTTTAAAAATAAAGATTCCCTGGATGAAAAAATAAATTTCCATAACACCTATGACAGTTGCCTGAAGGCTCTATAACCCACAACAAGTAAAAACTACTAAAATTTTAAAGGAAAATCCAAAGATTCAGTTGGATTTTTAGTGAATTTCTAAAACACAGACCATATACAAACCTTTTATATATATACATATATATATGTATATATATATAAATGTATATATATATTTAAGCATATACATGTATTTTATATATATATGTCACTATAGTGAAATCTTCATGGCAAAGTCTCTTTTTAATGTACAGTTGATGTGACAAAATCCGAATACATCAAGATGATGTATAGTTCCTTCGGATTCAATCGATTTAATATTTACTGAAAACCTTATATACATACAGCATTGTGCTAAATACTGAGAAGCGAATATAAAAAGGAATATTCAGAAAGTGCCAAAATTATGGGCTCGAGAATTCTTATTACAGGATATATGTTAATAAAATCTGTAGGGGCCAGGGATTTAGCTCAGTGGTTCTGGTGCCTGTCTTGCAAGCACAAGGACCCGGGTTCGATTCCCCAGCAACCACATACAATACTGGGCGTGGAGACTCACACCCAGCAGCAATCAGTACCACAAGCCACAGTGCTGGGTGTAGTGGCTCAGGCCTGTAATCCCAGCACTCGGAAGGCAGAGGCAGGAGGATTGCTGTGATGTGAGTTGGAGGCTGAGCTCAGGGCTGGGCTCAACTACAAAGCGAGACCCTGTCTCAAAAAAAAAAAAAAGATCTGCAGAAGGAACATATGCCCAGGAAGGAATTCAGTAAGACTCACAGTTCGGTCTCCTGTCTTTGGGAAACTGCCCACCCTAAAGTGCAATTCACAATAGTTCCCCAATGACCTCTAACTGATCAGTCTTGCAGTTTAACCCTGTTTCCTCCATGAAGACAATTGGTCAACTCTCTTTATATTATTATGTCTTAAAGAAAGACTTAAGCTCTTTTACTGATGAAAAGATCCCACATCCCGTCAGGTAAAGTAATACTGGAATTAACTTTAAGAACTATTACATGCAAGTATGTGCAGGACGCTGCCTGTGAGGACTAAGCCTATTCAATATGTAACAAACATTTGTCTCTGTCGGCCAGGTGTTGGAGATTAAACAGTTCCAACGTTAATAAAGCAAGGTCTTTACGCCAACATTTTATTCATAAAGAAACAGATTACACTGCCCCTAACACTGAGAGATAAAAATAAAAACATGAAGTCAGATGAAATACATTTCAAACAATTATGAGACACTGATAAGAATAACAGACAAAGGAAAAAGAAGAAAAAGAAGAAACACTTCTTGTAGCCATGAAATCACTTGCTATTTTTCATAATCAATCTAATATCAGACTATGCAGTACTCTTCTTACATAATTCATATCTACTTAATTCACTGCTCATTAAAAATACAAGCAAAATTGTGTTAGATTCAGGATTATTCCGTTTTTCTAGCTAGATTCTGATGGGATCATGAATAATCATTCTGGCTGGAGGTTATTTTCCTTCCTAAGGCATGTTGTTACTACTAAATGCTTTTCTAGAAAATATTGATCATACATATGTGGCAAGAGACGTATCCTTCCTCTGTTTTCACTAATGAGATATTTAGGACAGGTTTAAGAATTAACTGCTCAATTTAAGATGTATCATGTTAAAACATAGAGCAAATGGCATGCTACATCTTCGTCTGTGTTGACACTATAACTTAATATGAAAAGGTACAATAATCTGCATTATCCAAAAGCATGGGAGATCCAAGAGAAAAATAGTATTAAGGAAGGATAAAATACTATCAGATATTTTGGGGGGTCACATCGCCCTTGAGGAATGTGGCAAAAGAGTCAAATTCTCAGAAAAGCATGATATTTAAAATGCAGTATTAACATGAATCATAAAAACTTCAGAAGCTGCAGCAGGCCTTAATTAACAACTGGAATCCTGGGTCACAAATTCTCAACCACATTAAATACTTGATATAATCAGAAATAATACAATTTTAAATGTAGATTCCAGAACTTGATCCTATCTATTTTAGCTATTTTGTCCAAAGGCTTCCAATTAACAGTCATGCCATTTTTTAAGAAAAGTTATTGTGAATGACACAAAATAAATGATTGCCTCCCTATAGTATTACTATAAAACATACTCACCGACTTTGGCAAAGGCCTCTTTGAGTTCATCAAGCTCATCTTTGGAAATCTGTGTGGCAGCCATCTCATCCATTTAAAGATCTAAAGAGAAGTCAAAGTTTTCAGACTTAAAATCAGTTTGTGATTGAGAATATTATAAGCACTCTTGCTAACTTTCACTTTGAAATATTCTGAACAGAATTGTGAACTACTGAAACAATTTGAACAGGTTAAGACATCTACAATAAAGAAAGACAAACAAACACGAAGCTCTCACTTACCAAAAGTTATCGGAACAAATATTTCTGAATTTCCCTTTTAAGGGCAAAAATCTTAAAAGTATGTGCAGAGTGTCAGGAAGGTCAAGGTACCCAGCAATGACAGGAAATAGACACATGATACAAATTCTTGGCTATGTGCGCCGAAGCTAAAGATCAGAATTAATTTAGCACTGATGCATGTCAAATATCATCCTCGTATTAAGCCACTTTCACAGTCCTTCACTGAAAACAATGTTCAAAGAAGATACTGACACCTGTCAATCACTTATTTAAGGAGGAGTAAAGAGGAATCAAACAAAACAAATATAGTTGGTTTTAATATGGAAACCAAATAACTGTGTTGACACATACATTTTTGTGCACTTAACTTATATTATCTGAGTTTCTACCTTTTCTGCTTTGATTTTTATTTGATATGTTTAACCAGTAGAGCAGGGGTTTAACCACAGAATAGGCTGCAGGCCAGCTGTGAACCACCACTTGTTTCTGTATGGTCCTCAACCTAAATAAGGTTTTTCCAAAAGTTTTGAGATCAATTTTGATAACAGAGCACATTAACTTTGAACCCCAGTCGAATGATATCCCAGGGAAAGTGCTGTTCTTATCAGACTTGCATCATAAAAATCATACTGCATTATTATTATGCTTTGATTTGTGTCAATAGAAATTTACAGAAATATTATTTAGTTCATTTAACTTTATCTCCTGACATATAATATTTATGATCTGAACCTTAAAAGAAAAACTTTGCTGACCCCTCTAATAGAGAAGAGAATATCACAACTGGTAATCTCCAAATACAATGAACAATTTTTAAACAAAGGATAAAGAAAATGAATTTATTTTGTTATTTCACATGCTTTTTTTCTGTCTTGATTTTACTAGACTTTTAGAGCAATTTAAGGTTCACAGAAAACTTAAGAAGAAAGTATAGGGAATTCCCACGTACCCCAACCCCATGTATGCACGCTCCTCCTTATTATCCACATTCCATACCAGCTCATACATTTGTTATAATTCATGAATCTCCAGCAACACATGATGATCACTCAGAATCTTTAATGTGTGTCAGAGTTCACTCTTGGTGGTATACAGTCTATGGTCTGGACAAATGTATCTACCAACAGAGTATCATAGAGCAGTTTGATTGACTTAAATGTGTTGCCTTTTCAAAAGGGTATTTCAAATGTTAAATCTCATAGACTATAAAATACATAATTTGGGGGGGTTGTAAACATAGCTCAGCTATAAGGAACTTGCCTAGCTGTGTTCCATCTAGAACACACACACACACACACACACACACACACACAATGAAAAAGCCAGGCATTGTGCGGCAGTCCTGTACTCATGAGGCTGACGGCTGTGACAGTAAAGAGACCAGCCTGGGCTACTTGGTGACAGATGTCTCAGAAAATCAAAAAAGAACAGAGGATAGGAATACTTTGAGATCTTGTATTGAGCCCTTTTAGATATCTTACTAAAAGCAGTGAACTAACCCTCAACTCTTTTTTTTTAAACAATAAGCACAATACTCAGTAGGCCAGGGTAGATAGGGGAGGAAAGAATTCTAAGACAGCCAGGCCACATCTATCTCTTACACAGCACAGCTGTGGTTTCTAGAATTTACCATAGTCCCAGATACATGGTAAGGCATTCAACAAAATAATACGTTAATAAAATTCATTCTGTCAGTGACCTCTAAGAACTGTGTTAGAGAAGTTCACATGCATTAAATCCCTTAGCCTTCAGAGTGGCCACACGAGGGAAATGTTCTTATCCTAGTTTTGATTAGACGACTTCAGCTCAGCAAGATCATGGAACTGGAATTCTAACTCAGGTTTCTCAAATCCTAGGGAAATTTTAAAATCACCTTACAATATTATAAGCTTTTACCATAATACAACATATATATATATTGACAGGTGTTTTAAAAAATTAGATAGGGTTTCCATGCCACCACCATGTGAGATTTGTTTCTTTCCAACTTTGTTATGACATCATCAGATGACTTGTGTGACATGAACAGAAAACATACTTATAAGCCAGAACTTGTCTGCTCATAAATATTTCTTACCTATGAAATTAAAATACCACTGAAGACTGATAACTTGTCAATAGGTAGACTTTTCAAAGGCAAAAACACCTTTCAGAGTAGTCTCAGTAAAGAAACATATACAATCAGATATGAATTTAGTCATTTTGAAGAGTAAGCATAAGAACAAATTTTGCACAACTTAAACTGCAATCCCATGACAGCGATTCTAAAAGTAAGATTTCATGAAGACAATATTCAATATTTTTTATTGTAAAAATACAAGGTAGTTGGGGCCGAGGGGTTAGCTCAGTGGTTCCAGTGTCTGCTCCTAAAGTGCAACGTCCCAAGTTCGATCCCAGGTGTAAAAACACAAAGATAAAAACACTAGACAGGTCTTATTTTAAGTTTCTTCATAAATACTTTAAGCAATTATCTCTTCCATACAAATTCAAATCATATATATAATGTAGAACAATGGCACGGAAAGTTTGCGAGTGAGAAAACCCAAAACATATGGCTTGTTTTTTAAAAGCTGACCAAATCTTTCTTTCCATTTTTTACTTCTCCAGGCAGCAGGGCTCACTGGGGCTGCAAAGAACCCACCATACCTCCCACCCTCACTTCTACCATATTTTCAGCATCTGTTATATGCCTAGCTCCTGCCTGTGAGGAATTTACAGTCTGGGGAGGCAAACATGTAAATAATTACCATAGGGCACAAAGTAAACTGGTGGTTACAACAAAAGGTACAAATACACATTTTCTAGAGGGGAAAAAGCTCTGGAGACTTTAAGGATTATTAATTCCTTCTCAGGGAGGCCAGGAAGGCATTTCTTTTGTTCTTGTTACAGAATTAGGAAATGCTTAAGGCATCAGTTTATTCCAAAAAATTAATCAAACATACTAAAAACATATACTTTTAAGTTTTCTAACTTTCGTCTAATTGTCCTAATAAAAGCTGAAAGTGATTTATTTTAGGCTTTTAATTCATATTTTCCATCCAGAAGAGATGTTAAGAGGCACATTTGAATAAGAATTTTAAAAAAAATGGAATGCACACACATCCCCAAGACATTTCCAGGTCAACTGGCACAATGTGTAGTTTAACACAGCATTTCCCCATTTAAATAATCCCATATTCACTTATTTCTAGTTACTTGAAGGTAAATAAAGAAATGCTACTGGGAAATTCAAATTCATTTCATTTCATTTGTGTTTATTGGTGCTGGGGATGGAATCAAAGGCCCACACATGCTAAACATAAGCTCTAGCCCTGAGCTACATCCCTATCCCTACAAAGTCAGATTTAAAGGGTTCACGGTGCAGGTCTACATGATAAGGATAACAATTCCTAAATTTGTTGTTTGAATCTTCTTTTGTGTGTGTGACAAGGTCTTGCTGTGTAATTTAGGCAGGCTTTGAACTCATTATGTAGCCTAAGCTCACCTCGAACTCACAGAGATCTTCCTGCCTCGCCCTCTAGAGTTGAGATTACAGTGCACCACTACATCTGGCTATTGTTTGAATACTCATAAGATTATTTTGCTTAACTTTTTTTCTCACTACAAATTAAAGAAAGGTTTGTCATATAGTTACTTAATGGTTTCTTTAAGGAAATCAAACAATAAAGAAAAATCTTGGGAAAAAGCTTCAACTACTAACTTGGAAATGGTTGTAGATTTTAAAACATTAGAATTCTACAAGTAAAAATAACAGAGGATCAGGCCAGAAATTTAGCTTGGTGGTTCTAGTGCCTGACTTGCCAGTGCAAGAACCCGGGTCCAATCCCTGGTAACCACATACAATGCCTGGCGTGGTGGCTCAAGCCCATCAGCAATCAGTACCACACAACATAGTGCCGGGTGTGGTGGCTCACGCCAGTAATCCCAGCACTCAGGAGGCAGAGGCAGGAGGATTGCTGTGAGTTGGAGGCTTGCCTGGATTACATAGTGAGCTCAGGGCCAGCCTGAACTACCAGAGTGAGACCCTGTCTCAAAAAAAGAAAGAAAGAAACAAAGAAACAAAAAAACCCACCAGAGGCTCTATTCCTCTTCATGGGCCATTCATTGCAGTACAGGGCCCTTTTTCTCCCAAAGCAGTGAAAAGACCCCAGACCAGCTCACAAAGTGAAAGGGGAGATCTGACGTGGTCACTGCCCCACGGAGACTTCATTTAATGCAGAGCACTTGTACCGCATTGTTGGTCCTCACCTCATCTTCCTGCAGTGCGTTCTAATGCAAAGATTCTTGCCTGTGGAGCCAGAAGGCATCAGTCAGCGCCTTGTCCTACTATTTCCTAACAGTGTGTCCATGAGGAAGTTTACTTACTCTCTGATCCTCAGTTTCTGCAATTGAAAATAGCAATTAGTAATACATTCCTCCCCCAGGTTCTCACGAAGATAAAAGATGGCACATTGTCAAGGCACACTGGAAACTATCAAGTATTATACAGCGGCTACAACTCCTCAATGAAAAAAATGGGGAATAAATAACTACCCAAATAATTGCGAGAGGCTATGTAAATATTGGGCATTAATTCCACTAAGAGTCTTTTAAACAGAGCACAGGGAAACTTTTCTCATCTCATCTATAATTATCGACTATAGAGTGTAATAGGTCTCCCTCATATATAAAAATTATAAGCCTGTAGTCAGAGTAATTTAAGAAGCATGGGCTTCAAGAAAACCCATCAGCCACTTTTTAACCCATGACTCAATTTGGCTCCTACACAAGGCTGGTTTCTAACCACAACTTTTAAGAGCGGGCAAGTGATGCATTAAAAATAAAGAAAGCAAAACTTTATTTCAGGAT
Organism: Petromus typicus; assembly: GCA_004026965.1. Lineage (NCBI taxonomy): Eukaryota > Metazoa > Chordata > Mammalia > Rodentia > Petromuridae > Petromus > Petromus typicus. Next base: position 22,102 of record PVIR01017543.1, on the reverse strand, counting down.
TCCTTCTCAAAATCACTTGTAGCATATCACTGTTGCCACATTCCTCCTGATTTCCACATTTTTTCATAAGTGATGCAAAACAAAAGGCAAAGAATTAAAAAGTAAACAGCACTTGTTAAAGGTATATTTAGCACCAATTTCCCAATACGTGATTGGCAGGCAAAAGGCAAAGCTGCCCTTGAAATAAGTCTTTCTTTTTCCCCCAGTCTGTCTTCCCACAAAAGTGAACTTGATTTACAAGAGATGAGGAAGAACTGATATTCAAAGAAACAGAAATATATGTTTTTCCCTCCTTTTCAATTCAGCAAATGAAATACGAATCAAAAATAAAACCTCCCAGCGACTCTCGATTTTTCTGAATTCCTTATCCATAAAGAGCTTTGATCTGTCCACAGTTCTGTTCTCCCCCAGCTTCTGTGCTGCCTCCTCAGTAAAAGGAGAGCAGCAGGAAAAAGCAAACATCTAAGACACAGGAAAACAGATTTTCAGCTAAGGGACTAAAACAAAAGCAAATGAAACCTTGTTTGTTTGGTTTTTTTTTCTTTTCACAAAAGGATATCGAGTACAACTGGGTATGAATTCAGGGCGTCACCCACAGAAGAATCTTATGCCTATGAAGTCATCTCTAATTACAGCGTTTGACTAACAATACAACAATTATGAAACCACTCCACTGGCGCTTTTAACTATATGGAAACCCTGCACACAAATCTTTGCTGAGAAAGGTGTATCTACAACTACCTGAAACTATTACTCAAATTTTCAGAGGTGCTTGAAGAAGGGAGGGATGCCCATTTTCATCTCCTGGGGCACTCGCCCTGAGGAATGCTCTCTGAACCAGTAGCACTAGGGCCGGGAGCAGGTGTCACATATGAGGAGATTCCTCTGTGAACGTCAACTTTAAGAACTTTACACTCCGCCCCCTGAAACTGAAGGGCAGCTAAAGGACAAATAGAAATATGCAATCTGCTGGGGATGTGTCTGAGTGGTAGAGCTTGTCTAGTATGTGCAAGGCCCTGGGTTCAATCCCCAATACCACAGAAAAAGAAAACACCCAGGAAATATTCACTATAGACTAATCCCAGCCACTAGCATGTGAGGTAAATAGACTTGGGAAAGAGAAGTTGATTACTTAAATATTGGGCAACACATACTTAAAACTCTTATCAGAAAGAAGAAAACAACAGAAGGGCGAACAAGACATGAAAGAATGAACTATTTCACTATAAAATGGAGAGAAAAACCCAACATACAGCCACCATTATATTATGTGTGAATGACTTAAGAGTGAGCAACATCTTCCATACAATACAGGTAATGCACTGGAACACCCACACTCACACACCTACCAGCACCAGTGGAAACTCTACCCTATCTCCTCCCTGGTCTCCAGGCTAGATGGGCGTGTGACCTGTGAGCTAAGCTCACCTACTTGTCTTGCTCTTACTCATGCCTCAGTGCTGTGTTTCCTAACTATTAAGATTTCAAGTGGAATGTCCTGCATATTCACCCACTGATTCAGTCATGGGTATTCATCATGTCTCCCTAAGGGCTTCATATGGACCAAGCACTGTGTAGGGTGCTACAAAACTAGACAAGTAGGACCCCAGATCTCCTTTTTGCTGGAAGAACAACTGTTTATTAGGGGAAAAAGATGAAAAAAAAATAGATATCGCATCAATGGTAGTGTTATCATAGACTACTGAGTGGTGGGCATCGAAGGATGTTTTCCTGGAGGGTGACTTTTTGAACTTTGTCTTCAGGCCATTCAGAGAAACTTCTCAGACTCAGTATCACTGGTGAAGGTGGTGTGAGCCCAGAGACAGAAAGAGAAGAAGGCATCTGGGAGATGGCTTTGTGCCTGGAGTAGGTGACAGACACAATTACAGCAGGTCAGAGTCCAACTCAGAAGTGACTAAAAGTCATCAAGGATGATTCAATTAATCTAGTTTTCTCAGTTTTTGTTGAGACCACAGTTTGCCCAAAAGGAACAAAAGCAGACTGTGTTAATCACCAAGCCCTCTGATCCACTTCAAGAGCCTCTTACATGATCTGTCTGCAGTCCTGCCTCACCCAAGTGAGACTCTGCTCACTTCCTTAAAAGCAGATCTTACGAGTGCTCCACAGAAAGGGAAGCTCCAGCATAGTACCACAGTGTCCAAAGTCCTAAACTCTTCTGAGCTGATGCCTTCTTACCTTTCCAAGGTCCCTTCCCACATTACGTGTACTGCACCCTTGAATCCTACACTTGAAAGATATCCCATTCCTGAAACATGTCATGTCCTTTCCCACCTAGAGATCTGCTCTGTAGCTGTCTCTACCCATTTCCTATCTACAAGTGCTCTCTCAGGTCTCATCAGATTAACCACAGAGATAAGCTGTCTTTCCTTCCCTCTCTCCTTCCCTCCCTCTCTCTCTCTTTCTTGGATTCTCTCCCACAGTTTCAGTTTTAAACATCTTCTTTCATTGTCAGGCCATAGGTACCTTTTTCTTGACTTGGAAAATAGAATCACCACAAGAACAGAATTTAACACTCTTACACAAAGCTCTTCAATGGGCAGGAGCACATCTTGTTCATCCTCATATTTCCACCTCCCATTACAGTCTCTGCTCAGAATAGGTAACAATAATAATAATTACAAGGAATAAGTTTTGTTTTATTTGTAGCACAGGTTTTATTTGCCTTGTGCATGGTGGACAAGTGCTGTATCACAGAGCTATAGCCCCAGTGCCACTTACAAGTCTTTTTATTACAAGCAGCTAACAGGTGTGGAGGACTTATTTACTATGCATTAGATTAACTGCTTTATATATAGCATGGAAGTTACTTCTCAGGAGAACTATGAGCCTGGTAATATTGTCATTACCATTTTACAGAAGAGCTAATAGGCTTAGAGAAGTTAAGTAACCTGCCCAAAGTCACACAGCAAGGAAGAGCAGACTGTGTCTCAATCTTAAACCAATCTGACAACAAAGTCAGTGTAGTCACCAGTAAACTACATGGCCTCCTTAGCAACTCACTGAAGAAATTCAATTTGCCCAACAAAACTTACTGCAGTACAAATACAGTGTGCTCATTGCTATATTCTCTGCAGCACGGACACATGGTGCACTCTTAATAATTACCTTTAGAATTAAGAATGGCCCAAAATTAACACCCACGACTCTTTGATCATGCCAGTCTCCCTTGAGGAAGCTATAATTGCTTGCGCCTAAATTAACTAACTGCTTAATCTCTGCCAACAGTCTTGGTCCTCCAGAGTGGTCCAAGGCATTACACCTAGCCAGCTTTGTCTTTCTTTCAACAGCACTCAGAAGGGCTTCTTGACCACAACTTTCATCCTAAACATATCTTGTTAACTTCTACACTGGGACATTTGTGTTTTATCCTGTTCTCTTCCTCTTTTCCACCATAACTTCCACTCTCTGCGTGGGCTCTTCACACTCATCAAGGCCTCCTCTTTACTTTCCTTCTATGCCCATTAAGTTCTCCACACCCTTCAAAGTCTGGCAGTATCTACCTCTTCTCCCAAGCCCTGTTTCCCAACTACCCTACCTCTTGCTTCAGATATTTTTCTTCATCTCCCACAGAATTTAGGATCTTGGCACAAAATTTACTAATTTAATTACAGACATTGTCCTGTAGTTATGTAAGTGGAAGACAGTCAAACTGCTTGACTTAGTTCATCTGCCTCATCTACACAGAATCTCAAACTCTGGCAAAGAGAATAATCTTTATTAAAAAGGAACTATTTTTTTATTACACAAATACAGCACACAAATATTGTCTAACTGATTACACTGCAAGTCTTATTTCAAGATAGTTTGAGTGGGGTGCAGTGGTGCATCTCTGGCAAGATGAAGATAGGAGGACTGCGGAGTTGAGGCCTTACTGGCTAATTCAGGCAGACCCTGCTAAAAAAGGTGGGGTGGGAGTTACAGCACAATGGTAGAGTGATCCCCAATTCAGTAGGGGAAAAAATTTGTTTCTGGAAAACAGAATTTCTAGAAACTTCTTTCTCTGATGTATTCCCATCATAACTTGCTCAACTGCAGTATTTCAGTAACTGCAGTAATTCCCCATATGCCCAAAATCAAGTCATCAAAGAAATTACAATTAGAAAGCTAAATCTGTAGAATTCTATAACTTCACTGCCTAAATTATATTGGGGAAGAAACAAGTGACTGGGATGGTAAAATGACTTTGCCCAGGACAGAGTTATTCAACAAATGAAAAATTAAAAAATATAGGTGAGGGAAGGTAATTAATTATTCTTACCAGAGAGACAAAGAGGTGACACATGCTTTGTGAAAGAAAGTTTGTGCCTAGAATAACCTACGGGACACATAGTCCACACTCTTTGAAAATAAGCCTGCAGGGGTTGGGAGTGTAGCTCAGTGGTAGACCATATGCTTAGCAAGTGCAAGGCCCAGAGTTCCAAGCTGAGCACCAGGAAAAAAAAAAAAAAAAAGAAAAAAGCTTCCTGTCCTTTGTGGCACATTTATTCCTATATGAGATCAGGTTCTTTGCCATTGTATTTAACACTGCTTAACTTCAGCCTTTTGAAAGCTAAGTATAATAAACAACCGCTCCTATGGTACCAGTGCTGGTAAGACTCAGGATAAATATAACCAACAACCAAGTATTTACATGAGTTGCTTTTTATTTCAGGATTTTTTTTTTTTTTTTTTTGTAGTTCAGGTTGGCCTTCCTTGACTTCACTATGTAGTGCAGGCTAACCTCAAACTTACAGCAGTCCTCCTGCCTCTGCCTCCCCAGTGCTGGGATTACAGACGTGAACTACCACACCTGTCACTGTGGTATGTGGTACCAGGGATTGAACTTGGGACCTTGCAGGCAGACACTGGAACCACTGAGCTAAATCCTCTGCCTAAGGGCTCTTTTTCTTATAGGACTTTTCTCAAGGAGCAAGAGATTTGTAATTTTTTGTTTGCTTTCTTTTGGAAAACTTTCATGGAATCTTGGTAAAGTAGCAATCAGAATAGCTTAAGAGTCAGGACACATCACTCTCACTTAACGCTTTCAAAGTTAAAACAAGGAGGTCAAACCCTAAATATCCTCACACCTGTCCTAGTTGCCCAGAGTGAAGGTGAAGAATTCTACTTATCGTTCACTCATTCTAGTGAATCAGCATTATTAAACATTGTCTATTGTAGTCAGCATGGAGAACAAGCTTGTATGAAAGTAGTATTCAACACGTACATCAGGCTTCACTTAATGAGGTTATGTTTCAGGCTTAGATCATCTTAATTCTACTTGACATTTCAGACACAAATAGTAAAATTAAAGAAAGCACTCTCCACCGCCATGGTGGGGATGGAATCCAGGGCCTCCTCACATTTGCTAGGCAAGTGCTTTACCACTGAACTACATTTCCAACCCCAGAGTACATCCTCAGATATTCCAAATAAAACTCATGATATTTTCTCACGAAGTATTAATGTAGATACTGATTAGGTTATACAGCAGTAGGTACTAGAGAATGAAGCAACTAGCTAATGGAAGATAAATCTGGGTACATTAACCAGCTATGTTTCTTTTTTTTTTTTGCTTGTAGAAGAAGCATTTTTCCTAGCAAAAATGGAAGCAAGTATCCATTAAAAAACAAAAGTAAATTCTAATATAATTGCTGTGGTTAGGAAGTGTCTTCAAAGTTCAATGTTTCCAGCCCATGGCACTACTGGGAGCTGGTGGAATTTCTGTCTCCATAAATTTTTGCCTACTATAGGAAGAGGAGTCCAGAGGGAGGAGACCACATCATTGAGGATGTGCCCTCGAAGGAGGTACAGGACCCCTGGACCCTCTCTGCTTCCTTGATGCCATGAGATGAGCACTTTCCTTTGCTACATACTCTTGCATGATATATAGTTTTCTTTTTAACTTACTGAGTTTCTTGGTGCATTTCAAGTGGAATTTATGATCACACTTCAGCTATGTTTCTATAATTCATTTTAATAAAAACATATAAACACAAAAACATATCACTTCATCTAATTCAGTGTAAGATTTCAGGGACATTTGGGAGGCAAACTGAAACACTTTAGCTACTACTTCGTGACAAAATATGTTTATAATTCCAAATCAATTGAAAAACAAACTTTAGAAAGCTATCATTGAAGACTAACTTATCCTTTTGCAACCTCAAGTAGCTGCTATCTATAACTACAATTTTGCCTTAGGTATACCCAAAACCTTTTTGTGAGTTGCTTTTTATGACTCAAACATCAGTCATTTGTTAAATGTGAAAAAGAGATTCTTCTGTCCTGCATGTTGGTTGCCTCATAACTCCTGCAGATACATAAGAAACCGGTAAGAGTTTATTAGAAATTTGGGGAGAGTATCCCACTCTGATCCCAGCTCCTTGCGGGGGCAGCTGGGGCTGAAACTCAGCAGTAGAGTCTCCCAGGCTTCGATTCCCCCGTTGTGAGAAAAATAAAAAAGGTTTCACTAGGAAGGACAAAGGGGTATAGTGACCATTATCTGCACAGTCACATACAGAACTGAACTAAGTTTTCTTGGCTTTGTCCCTACTTGTGCAAACTAGCCGAAGGGACCATCCCAGGCTCTATCTGTTACAGTTCTAACCAGTAGCTCGCCTTCCTCTTTCCGTGTGATGATAATGTACTTCCTTCTCTGTCTCTTATATCTTTCTGTGAGCTCCTTGAAAGCAGGGCCAGTATCTTCTTCAACTTTTATCTTGATTTACAGTGAGTGCCTACAGACCTACCTGCCAGGCAGGCTATCTAGCCATCTCATGTGGTTGAAAAAAGGCATATGCTAGGCTAGGGCTTCAGCTCCAAGCTAGAGTGCTTGCCTAGCATGAGTGGGGCCCTGGGTCCATATCCTAGCAGTGAAAATGAAATAAATACAACTGCATCTACTATTAGGGAAAGCTGTGAACAAAATCATCAAGACATAATAATGTGCTCACATTCCTCACATACAACTGGCCCCATAATACTTTCTCTACTACTCTCCATAAATACTTCAAGGCACTATAAAACTCAAGATGTTTACAACCTGATCTTCAAATTTAGCTGAAAGTCAAACACAAAGTTTTTTTTTTTTTTTTTTTTTAAAAAAAAGAAAGAATTTTTACCGGTAATAATTTTGACATAAATAGCACATTTTGCCTTTACAGTAATAACATTGTGGATATATCATAGTTCAATAGGCTGCAATTTATAGGTAAAAGATAATGTTTATGCACAAATATAAACTGCTCCAAGTTAAAGATACACTTCAGTTTTACATTGTGAAGGCTTTCAATCTAGTACAATCAATGTCCATAAACTCGAGTTTTCAGTGATTAAGATTTACCCACAACTACTTCTATTTTTGCTCCCCGCCCTCTCCTTTCCCTTTTCTCTCTTCCTGTGTTTCTCTTCCTTGAATTATTAGGATTTCAAATGCCTTTTTGTTTTTCAAAATTTTTCCTTACTATAACTCTGTGCAAATACATTCAACTGGAGCCTAAGTTGGAGAACTGGTACCTTCGTAATCTCAGTTTGTAGTACTTTAGTTTTAATTTTTATTATTTTCTTTGAGACAAGGTCTCATTATGTAGTTCAGGCTGGCCTTGAACTCATTATATAGCCCAGGTTGGCCTCAAACTTATGACAGTCCTCCTGCCTCAACCTCTAGAATGTTGGAATTGCCAGCATGTACCACCACACCTGGCTTTTATTACTTATTTTAAAGCAAATGCCAGAAATCCCATGATTTCACCCATACATAGCTATTAAAAATAAATTCTTTTTCTGTAAATATCTCCTGTCTATTCTAGAATCTAGCATAGTTAGATTCAATTGATATTTTTTTTTCAGGATCAGTATGTGTGAGTCACTGAAGCCCCAAAGGGTGCCCAATCCTGTGTCATTTCCTGGAGGAACATCAAATGCTTCCATTGTAGGTAAAAATTTCCTTTCTTCTTTCTATACTTAATAAATAAAATCTGAGTGGCTATTTAAAATTAAGTTCATAAATAACTTTCCTAATAATATAAACATTTAATTTAACTAAAATTGAAGATATTCTTTTTTTGTTGTTGTTCAGACATAGTCTCACTGTGTAATACAGCTTAGCCCTGAACTTACTATGTAGACCAGGCTGGCCTTGAACTCAGGGCAATCCTCCTGCCTCTGCCTCTGGAGTGCTGGGATCACAGGCATGAGCTGTCATGCCCAGCTTGAAGATATTCTTTACTTACTTACCAGGCTAGAATTCTGTCCTTATTTCAAGCAAGTTTTAATAATGGTCAAAATGTATCACACTCAAAGATAACAGAAAGATACCTCTCCTTCCCCCATTTTCACTAAGCTAGAACTTTTATTAACTGTGTGGATTGAACTACGGCGCATTCCTTTAAAAACCTTTAATCTTTTTCAAATTTTCCAAGTAAATTTTAATGCCCTCCAAAGCAAACCTAGATAAATTATGGAAAAATAAATCTGTTGCTAATAAAACAAATTAACCGTCGTACCTGAGGGGTATTTCCAGTCTCTTTTTCCGCCAAAGATTAGCATGTTTGAGCGAAGTCATGGTGTGTGTGTGTGTGTGTGTGTGTGTGTGTGTGTGTGGGCATGCGCACTTCAACTCAAAACAAAAAACAACTAAAAGTACCATGAAACATTATGCCCAATCAACAGAAATCACTAGATACACAATTTCAGTTTCTGCTTCAGTCTATCTTTGTGTCACTGAAAGTGCCTTCTGTGGTATATATTTGCTTACACGCACTCAAATACTGTATCTGTTAATTGAAAAGCTAGATTCTTGTATTTCGTATTTTACTCCTTACATCACACAGGTATATGATCAACAACCAATCTGACAAGTAATGCTTCACTGAGACTTGGAATTTACTGTTAACTAACTATAACTTCCAAGTCCTGCCATACAATAGTCTAATTTCTGGGATGGAAAATCCTGGTGACTCTGTGATCACTGGAAGTCACTGTTATATCACAACAATACCATCTAAATTTCATCACCAAAGAATTTGGTTTATAAGCACTAGAACAGGTATGCTCTGGCCTGACAGATACCCAATTTCTACTTCAAAGAATTTGGAGAAACCATTTAACGAAGCTTAAAAGCATTTTAAAATACATCCCCTTCTCCCCTCAAATACAGATATTAATTTCTGTCATTTAAATTGTTGGGCACCTAATTTCACAATACAGCTATATAATCAGGACTTTAAAACCAATTTTTAAAACCAAGTCTTTAGAACATTTCCAAAATAAAGGAAAAAACTCCCTCAAAACATACACAGAATAAGTTGGATTCTAAACTTGAAAATTTTCTCTTCAAACTGATTCTACTTGAATCTACTTGATTCAATTTGATTCTAATTGATACTGAGAAAATAACTCCAAATATCCAAATTAAGCATTTTAAGCTTTTAAAAATAAATTTCTTCTTAAATATTTAATAACCTAAAAGCTAGAGGCTCATAAAGTAACATTAAAGTAGTTACCTTTCTGCGGCAAGAGCAAGCCTGCTTCTTGTTTCTTTCCCTTCTTGCTGCACCAATAGAAAGAACCTCTCCCACACCCAGGACTGGCAAGCTGGAAACCCAACATTCTTCCTCCAATTGCATCTTTAGAGAGCAAGTCACAACACTTCCTGCTGGCAAGAGAGAAACGCCCTGACAAAAGAATGATACAATGCTTACGAATCCCCTTCCTGTCAACCTTGTGGTCCTCTGCCAGAGGTTTAATAAATTCTGATTTAAACACAATGTTGAGGGAAAAAAAGCTTTACTATTATTACTCTTTTTTTCATTTTAGTTTACTTTTAAAATCATACCAGGACTCAAGGGAATTTGAGGTTGGTTCAGGTCAAATAGTTACAACCATTTTACCTATTTAGACTTTGAACAGTAGCCAAGTAACCTGCTTATTTTAGAACACACAGAACAGCTTCTCCCTCGAGTCCCTCATCCGTCCATAGTCAGGTACATTACTCAGAAGGGCAAATTAACTATTTGAGAACACTTACATTCTGTTATTATTTTAATCTACGTACAACATTTACACTCCATAGTCCACTATTTGTTGTCTTCATTTCAATTATGTAAATTTGGGTCCCATTGAAAATATAAGCTCTTCTTTGCGAGAACTACATTTTCTGGGTCTGCACACCTTCCAGTCCCCTTCCTCCTTAGATAAAAGCTACCTTTTTCTCAATAAATTTTTCCTATTCTTAACCTCTGTTGTTCCTAGAATTCATTCTTTAATTTTAGAGAACATGAACTTATATTTTGGACATTTAGTAGGTTTGGGGGTTACATGTACTTCCCCTGTATTATGTTGGAGGTCTCCCATGGAGATTACTGGACAGAGGAGGTAAGAATTTGCTTCTGTAGGTTTGAACTCTGGTCTTTTTGCTTCATAGATTATAACTCTGTGTCATAAGCTCTGGTTCTTATTTTATAAATTCTGGTTTTGTTTCATAAATTCTGGCCTTTGTTTCAAAAGTGTCTTAACTTTAGGTTGTAGGTTTTAAATTTTTGCAAATAACTTGTTTCTCTTGAGTACACTGTCCTTTATTAAAATTACATTCTATTCTTGTTTTGTACATGTTGCATCTGGAGTTAGTTGTTTAAAAGTGCTGTAGCATAAGCTTTTTTTTTTTTTTTTTTTTTTGAGACAGGGTCTCGCTTTGCAGTTCAGGCTGGCCCTGACCTCACTATGTAGCCCCGGCTAGCTTCAAACTCACAGCAATCCTCCTGCCTCTGCCTCACCAGTGCTGGGATTACAGGCGTGAGTTACCATGCTTGACATTATGGTATATGGCACTGACTGCCAGTGGGCGTGAGTCTCCACAGCTAGCATTGTTTGTATGTGGTTACTGGGGATCAAATTTGGAACTCTTCCTTTGCAAGGCAGGTGCCAGAACCACTGAGCTAAATCTCTGGACCTAGAATGGGATTTTATGAAACGTATTTCATATTTTAAAACTATACATGTCTGTTAATAATGGGACCCCATCTGTCAGTTTGAAGACAAAAGGTCAATGGCCATTCTTAAGACTTGGGGGACAGGTTTCACTGAGATGTTCCAGTCCAATCCTTCTCTATACTCTCAGGAAAATACTGGGTCTTTTCTCTGCAGTTTCCTTTCCAGTTTGATCTTCTGCTGGTGAGGAGGCAATTTTGGCTCTTTTTTCAAAAGTTAGATATTTTTTGCTTTCTGGTACTCTGCACTCTCCCACCATCCTTTCTTTCTGGGGACGTAGGGATCAAACTCAGGACCCTGCACTTGCCAGGCAGGCAGTGGCACCACTGAGCTCCATCCTCTCAGCTCTTGAAATTCCCCATCTTGCCCTTCCGGGCTGAGATTGACGAATCATCAGTGAGCTGTCTCAGTAAGGCACTGTGAGCACAAGCAGAACAGACATCCATTTCCTGTCTCATATCTGGTCTTTTCCTGCTACTTTACACTTTCCTTAGAGAAGCAAGCAGACAAAATTTAAGTAGATCTCTAATAAATTTAAGAGAGAATCCTAACCTTGTCTCTCTCCTCCTAGGCCTAGTCTTATTGGGTGATCATAGTTTCGTTCCACCTCATGCTTATTTTGTGATTTTCTATTGGACCTTATAGTTTTGTCCCACTTTCTACCTTCTTCACCTTATGGCTTTGCTGTATAAAATGCCTCTGAAAATCAGGGTGGGCAAGGAAGCCATTTTCCTGTCCCTCTCCATCTCTCTTAGACAGAAGCTATCTTTCTTTCAATAAGTTTTTCCTACTCTAAAAAACACACAAACAACCCCCTCCTCAACTATATCTTCTACCAGCACAGTGCCTAGAAGCTGAGCCAGTGTTTGTTGAACTGAATGATCTTCTACTGAGGCAGTGCTGTGCAGTAAAGTACTCTGGAGCCGGAAGAGGCTCAGATCCTGGCTCTACAGGTTAGTGGCTGTGGGCATCCTGGACGAATTGCTTGTTGTCAGAATAATGACAACAACAGTAGCTACTTCAGGCAACAGATACCACCTTCTCCACTGTCAGGAGGCTTAAATGATTTAATAGTATGTGCCATACATTGAGATCATAGCCCGACGCATGGTAAGTACTAGATGTGAGAACTGTTCTCCTGATCATCAAAATCAAAATTTGATTTCTAATTGGTCTGGCAATCTAATTAGTGAATTGTTAAATGAAACAATTGGTTGGTTGTGAGTGCTCTTTTATAGGGGCAAACAAAAAATCAATACATACACTGGGTTAGGCTTCAGACACTGTGTCTATAATGACAGAACAAGCTAATAATATGAGGAGAAAGAGGACACAACAGAGGCATCAGGGTCTTAGGACACTGAGGGCCTTGAAGTCTGTGTGAGCTTTAACAAATGACTTTGCTTCCCTGGTGCCGGAGGTTCAAATCTGCAACAATGGAACTAATTCCACACAACTTTAGAAAGCTGACAGGAAACCTGAAAAGATACAAGTACATAAGACTATTCATTCCGGCCCAGCAAGAGGCTCAGTTTGTGATAGGCATTATGATAATTTGTCTGAGATTAAACATCCATCTGCTCTATCATAATATACACAATATAAAACAAGTATCTTGTTGTATCTTATGGTATCCTGACTTCTCGGTACACGGAAGCAACTCCCAGCACATTCCCTTGTGAACAGCAGCCCTCCCCGACCGGTCCTCATTCAGAGGCAGACAGGGCTCATCATGACCATGCACGGCAGCAGTCACGGGTTACACTTTGTCGTCTTAATGAAAGCGCTTTCATGTTTTCCACCAATCGTAAAACTGCGTGTCATCTCCAAATTGACTCAGTCCTGAACAGCGGGAACAGAGCAGGAGGAGGAAGAGGACATTTTATTTTTTGTCCATCTTTGCTGTTAAGTGAATGAAGCCTCTTTACTTTCTCAGTTAGGTACAGCACTCTCTCCCCGTGGCTGTCAGGGAACACAAGCAGGAATAAGGGGCTCCGCCACACCTTGAGCTAACCAAAGGGAGGAACACACATCTTCATTACCACGCACTTCACACGCAGCAAAAACTGGAGCACAGCTGGCTGCTGCCCTTAAGAAGGACGCATGGGCATTAGACCAGCAGTGTTGGCTTTTTTTTCCCCTCAGCTGGATCTTTTCTTCAGCCACCGGTCTTGCCTCAAACCACTTAGACAGGTCTTCCCAATTACTGCAATGCAGTAATTCTTTACAGATTCACAGCACTATCAGTGAAAAAATTAACATTTCAAAAATATAATATTCTACTCTGGGCACAAGTTTGACAGTTCGTTGTAGTACGCCTACTTGAAAACTACTTGCTAATCACAACACGGTGGCACATATCCATAGTCCCAGCTGTGACAGAGGCTGAGACACGAAGATGCAAGTGGGAAGCCAGCCCGAGCAACTCAGTGAGACAATGACTTAAAAAGAAAAAAGCCTGGGATGGAGGGCAGGCCTAACATATTCAAGTCCCACAAGTGATTTTCTTAAAAAAAATGACAATAACTATTTGCTTGATTTCCCCTTTCGTTTTCTGTCACTTTCATTTATTTATTTTGGAGACAGGGTCTTGTTATATGGTGCAGGCTGGCCTTGAACTTACTCTGTAGCCCAGCCTAGTCTCGAATGCACCTGCCTCATCTTCCAGAATGCTGGGATTATAGGCACGGGCCACCACACCTGGCCCAATTTTATTTTTTATTAGTGTGTGTTTAGAGTATATAATGACTACATTATTGTGAGGTTTTGGTACAGAATTATGCTGCTTCCTGCTTTGCCCTTGTTTTCCAGTACTGCTTTTCCTTTCTGGATTTCTTCTAGCTCCATATCAGTTTTAGGATTGTTTTCTCTAGTTTCGTTGGTATGTTGATTGCCACTGCATTAAATCAGTATATCAGTTTTCGAAGTATGGCCATTTTGACTCTATTGCTTCTTCCCTGGTTAGGTTAATTCCTAAGTATGAATTTTTCATTATCCTATTGTGAATCATATGGTTTTCTCAATTTCTTTCTTGGTGAGCTTATTATTGTTATACAGGAACACCGTTGATTTTTGTATATTGATCTGTGTAAGGCTAAGTTGCTAAATTTGGTTTTTTTTTTTTTGAATTGGTTATTAATTCCAGATGTCTTTTGGTATACATTTGGGGTCTTCTAGGATCATTTCATCTGCAAATAATAATTTGATTTTTTCCTTTCCTATATATATTCCCTATATTGCTTTCTCCTGCTTGATTTTGGGTTTTGCCTAAGGCTTCTTCTGTATCTGCTGAGACAGTCATATGGTTATTGTCCATGATTTGTGTATGTCTGAGTATATGATCATTGACATTAGTCCTGTCCCCTAAGTCAGACACTATATTCACACTGATCACTTATCTTGCCCACACTTTCAATAGTTTTTAATCTCCTGAATTTGTTTGGTACCTTTTCATGGACTCTTAGTATTTGCTAAACTGGTCATTCGTGTTTTGTGTCAACTTGTTTAGGTCAGCCAGCTTTTTATTAGTCTCTTCTATAAACTTGCATATTGTTTTGTTCATTAAGTCCAGTATCTGTTTAATTGGAGGCATGTAGTTGCCATGACTGCTCATGTTTCTATTTATTTATTGTACTCAGGTTTTGCAGGTCAATTATAGTGGAAAGATTTTGATGCTAATCTAGAAATCTCTGTAGTTAGTGCTTGCTTTTCAGTAAAGTACTCTTGGCATGGTTAATGATTGGCTTTTGCCTCTGTCCTAAGGTCCAACACTTTTCGTTAGTTTGGAAGGGGAGGGTTCTGTTTAATTGGCAAAATACTCAGTTTCTCCAGGAATGGATTGCAGTATTGTTACTGACATAAAGATAATGCAGATATTGGCATATGAAAATCCAATCAATAGAACTGTGTTAACAAGGTAATACAAAAAAAATCAGCAACAACAATATTGTTAAAAGTAAAGTGATTGGAGGTCCCATTTGACCTGGCCATCCCCCTTCTAGGTATATACACAAAAGAATTAAAAGACTCATATCACAGTGACATATGTGCACCCATGTTTATAGCAGCTCAGTTTGTGATTGCTACATCTTGGAAATAACCCAAATGTCCATCAACTGGAGATTGGATAAGAAAGCTGTGGTTCTACAGAATGGAGTATTATTCTGCCATAAAAATGATAAGTTTGAATCATTTATACTTAAAAGGACATACCTTGAGGATATTCTCATAAGTGAAGTAAATAGGTCACAGATAGGTAAATATCGCATCTTTTCTCTGGTATGAGAAAATAAAGACATAAATGAGTCCTAGAATTGTATGTTATATATTGTGAAATAGAAAATACTCAAAGTAAAATAGGGTGAAGGGGGGAAAATAATGAGATTATAACAAAAAAGAAAGGAAACATTTTATGTATATAGGGGAGTGGTAGGGTGGTCGGGCTATGGGAAAAAATGAGAATTAAGTTGTGTCTTAAACTGGTACAAATCCCCATTATGGAGTGCAATCATGATGCGTATATGTAATGTACCAATAAAGATTTCAATAAAAAAAGTAAAGTGAATATTGACATACCATATAAACCTATAATGTACCACGCTTAATCATACAAAAGAGCTCTATATCTACAGTATACACACAATGGCAAACCTAATATTGACATAAACACCTACTACATGCAATAACCATACCAAAATTAACAACAGAAAAGAATTGAATGGTAATAGCACAGAGTTAGCTAAATATCTGAAAATTATTAAAGCTTAATAGTTATCCTAGTAAAGAAAGAGGGGGTTAGGCATGGGAGAATGAGGGAATCAAACTTTGAAAACTAAAGAAATGGAAGATGAGGGTAGAATGTGAGACAAGGTCTCCTGCTAAGGACTAAAAGGAAATTAATCTAATCAGATAAGCACAATAGAAAAGAATAAGCAAGAAAAACTGCAAAATAAAGAATAAAAAGAAGAAAGTAGAAGACAAAAATTTAAAAAAGAAAAGAAACCCAAGTCCTTATAAAAGCAATAAAGGGGAAAAAAGGCTCAAAAATTCTTCCATGATTTTGAATGGTTTCTTTCCATGATCTTCTGTCTTGGAATCCAACACATACGGGCTAAAGATAGTGAGTCACTGTTATGACCTATTTTATTTCCACACTCACATTTTTGTGTGTGAATGATGGATCCTCCCCTTCCTTTCCTGCTGGGCATTATTGGTCACTGGTGTCCATCCCAAGGCTATAATCTCTCTGGAAGCTCCTCCTTTTCATGTCCTTCTACGCATCCTCTGTCACAGCTTTCTTTGCCTAGTTTTTGGCCTGTGAGTTTGAGAGGTATCCCTTCCCGTCGGCCTCTCTGTCCATACACCCAAGGCTGTGGCATCCACTCTAGCCTTGGTGTATCCTTGCTCCTGTTGGTCCATGGGGAAAGCAAAGAGGCCACTGAGCTTTGTGCAGGGTATAAGCAGGCTGCTGGATTTTATGCCAGAACTTTCAGACATAACCTTGTCTGAAAGCCACACAAGACTGGCCTGGCTTTCCACCGGGGAGGTCAGGGCTTCCACATCCTTCCTAACCTGAGCTTAAGCTTCTCAGAGTATCTATGTCTAGCCTACACCCTATCTGCAACTGTCTTTTGCAGTTGTCTCCCACCTAGGTACAATAGTGTGCTAATACCAGAAATCCTGTAGTACAGTTGCTCTGTGGCTCAATCTTAAGCAAACTCCTGGTTAAGAACTCTTAAACATGGCAGGGACTGCACTGGATTTCTTCTCTATCTGTAGCCAGTCTTGTGGACTCACTTTGGGAGTAAAATCCCATTCTATTTTTGTAGTTTACAATAACTGTGGGCTTTTCTTGAGGCTACAACTGCTGTTCTCCCTGAAGCTGCTAATCCTCACTGGACTTACTCTGGTCAGTGGAGACAGGTCCCCGTACCCAGGAACTGTGATTAGTATTCCATGCTGTTCCCTTGTTTTCTCTGCACTATGCTCTGTTTTTCCATCTTCTTTGTAGTATCTAGTTTTCTTTTCAGCTCCCTCCCAATCCCTGGAGATTGATTTCATGTTTTCTCAACATCAAGTTATCGTTTTCTAGGTGTCTTGGTTCCATGTCCCAGAGAGACTATATTTTGCTGCTGTTGTTTACCTTCCCGTTTCAAATTCTCCCTTGGCTTCCCCTTTCTTGATCACCTTGAATGTAGGTGCTTTTCAGCTTTACGAACTCAAAGGCTAGTCTTAGATCAGAGTAAAATCTGTCATCATCAAGTTGCTGATTTTATTTTTTCACCACAACATTATAGAATTGATTTCAATTACAAAGTATTGTAGTTAGTGTTCTACAGATGGATATCTCCTTTAACAATGCACCTCTTTTTGCTGGGGGTATAGCTCAGATGTACACACTTGCCTAGCATGTGCAAGTCCCTGGGTTAGATCCCTAGCACAGGGATAAAATCTTTTATTTAGCAAATGCTGGGTAGAACATTTCCTAAATAATAGTTCTACCATATCAGAGTATAGCCAATGTTTGTCCATGGCTCTTTTATGAACTACTTCTCTCTCACTCGCTCTGAGGTGTGTAGGGTGTGCAGAGAAGAGGAGACGGTGTTTGCATTTGCACATCTGCGTGACTATGACTGGGTGAACAGAATCTGTTTTTACTATGGGTTATGAAAATTGCCTTGGGAATAGAAGATGATGGGAAGGGTTACGTAATAAGCTTTACATTTTTACAAGCAGGCCAGAGAAGGAAAACAACTTTTACATTGCTTTCCAAAGTCATCCTAATGAATGTTAAGGAAGGCCAATGGAAACCAAGCTCCCTGTCTCTTAGATATTACAAACAAAACCATAAACTCCGCACATGTACACACGTGTGTAGATACACACACCTTTCAGGGTGGAAAGAGCCACACCCACAAGGCCACATAAGAGTTTCATGGATGTATCGCTGCAATATGCAATTAAAATACCAGGTCTAGACACAGGAGTTTTAAGGTCTCTTCCAACCCCACCCAGAACCTGGCACACTTTCCCTGTGGGACATGTACACTGGAGGCCTCTCCTGGTGTGTTTAATGACAAACCTCACCAACACCATCTATTTTCCTTTCATGAAATATATCTTTCCCATCTTTGTGAGTTAAAAACAATACAAGGGCTTGGTTAATGTGTAGCTCAGTGGCACAGAATGTTTAGCAGGTGGGAAGCCCTGGGTTCCACCCCCAGCACTACCAACCAATAGATAAAAATAAAAATTAAACAAAAGCACAAAAGCAAACAAACAAGTAACTCCCACAGTGAATGAAGCATCAAAGCAAAGAAATCTAACATGAAACAAGCGCCAAATAAGCATGAGGGAAACGGTCATTAAAATTTTGAACCATATTGAAGAGTTTAGACTGGAAACAGTAGGTATACAAACTCCCTGTTGCACAGATGTCTCAATTTTAATAATCAAATAGCCTTGGTTTCTGTAATGTTTCTGAGCAGTGTTGGAGCCCCAACACAGGGTCTCGCACTTGCTACGGAACCACTCTACCGCTGAACTGCACCTCCTGGGATCTTTTTGTTTTTTCACATGATTAGAAAAACACATCACTAAGAAAGTTTTCATTTCAATATTCCAAGTGATGTCTCCCTGACAGTCTGTATCTATTAGCTTTGTTTGTGTAACAAAGTAATCAGAACTTTAAATGAGATTTATTATACATTAAAGTAAATACTTTGATCCAATGCATCCAAAAGAAAAAAATGAAATAAACTGGAGATACTTGTATGTGTTCTTCAAAAATCTTTAACTGAGGAACATGGGGGCAGGGCCTAATTTGAAAGGCATGTATGTTCTGCTCACAGCTAACGAAAACATGCAAGGAAACAAGACATATGCTCTCCACCTTCCTATCCTGCGGGTCTCTTATTCAATAAAGAAGGAAAGGGATGAGAAAACTGGAAGAGGGAGGGATGAAGGAGGAAACAGTGAAGCCCCCAAATAACTTAGCACCTCCTAAACTTTTGGGTATCAGGACTTGAAGACCCTAGAGAACTTTCTGATACATGAATTAGCTCTATCAATGTATCTTATTAGAAATTACAACTGGGAAATTTACAAGATTTTTAGTTATTTATTTAAAAACACTATAAGCCCATACCTGTTAACATAAATAACATTTTTAATGAAAAATAATTATATTCAAAAACAAATTTACAATGGGCATGGTGGCACACACTTGTAGTCCCAGCACTGGGGACACTGAGGCAGGAAAATCAAAACTTTGTGGCCAGCCTGGGAAAACTTAGTGAGGTCCTGATTCAAGATGAAAACTTTATTCCTTTAAAATTTTTTTCTTTTTCTTTTTGAGACAGGTTCTCGCTGTGTAATGCAAGCTGGCACTGAGCTTACTATGTAACCCAGCAATCCTCCTGCCTCAGCCTCTTGAGTGCTGAGATTACAGGTATGTGCCCCTATCCCTGGCCTCAAAATGAAAATTAAAAAGAGATAGAAAAATTTTAAAAAATTAAAATTAAAAAAATGCCCACTAAGCTGGGGATATAGCTTAGTGGTAGAGCACTTGGCCTGGCAGACATTATGCCATATGTTCAATCCCTAAGGTAGGACAAGGAAAGAAAAAGAAACGTAGTGGGCAAAGGAGCTTGTTGGCATTGTTGCACTGAGTTTGACATATGCGGCACATTGCTGACATTATTTAGCTTAACAGAGACAGGTGGGTTTTCTTATCTGCTCCTCATTCTGGACTGTCATAGTACGTGGCCTGCCTGGGGTATATGAAGAAAACCTGGGTGCCCACAGCTTGTTTAAAAAGAAATATTTTAGGGCTGGGGATTTAGCTCAGTGGTTTTGGCACTTGCCTTGCAAGCACAAGGACCAGGGTTTGATCTCTGGTAACCAAATACAACAAAGCTGGGCATGGTGATTCGTGCCCACCAGCAATCAGTGCCACATACCACAGTGCCAGGCGTGGTCATCACACGTGTAAACTCATCACTCAGAAGGCAGAGGGCAGGAAGATTGCTGAGTTCGAGGCTGAGTTCAGGATCAGCCTAAACTACAAAGCAAGATTCAAAACACTAAAAAAAAAAAGAAATAAATATTTTAAAAGTCTTTCCAGACAACTACAGATATTTTTCTTTTCTTTCTTTCTTTCTTTCTTTTTTTTTTTTTTGAGACAGGGTCTCGCTTTGTGGTTCAGGCTGGCCCTGAGCTCAGCCTCCAACTCACATCACAGCAATCCTCCTGCCTCTGCCTCCCAAGTTCTGGGATTACAGGCGTGAGGCACCAAGCCCAGCACTGTGGTATGTGGTGCTGACTGCTGGTGGGTGTGAGTCTCCATGCCCAGTATTGTATGTGGTTACCGAGGATCGAACCCCGGGTCCTTGTGCTTGCAAGACAGGCACTGGAACCACTGAGCTAACTCCCCAGCCTTACATATATTTTTCTTTATTACTACTACTACACCAAAACTTTAAAGAGGCAGTTTCTTAAAGATGGGTTCCCATGTGGGATCTGATATGTTTCTACCATTTTTTTTTTTCACATTCTGTTACTTTCAAAATACTTTGGGGCCGCAGATGTAGCTTAGTAGTGCAGCTCCTAGGCCCTGAGTTCGATTCCTGGTATCCAAAAAAAAAAAGAACTTTTGGCCTGTGTCACACCATTTTTTTTTTAAATACAGTGTCTCATTATGTAGTTCAGGCTGTGACTCAAAAGTTCCCTTGAACTCACAGCTGGTCCTCCTGTCTCAGCCTTCCAAGGGCTAGGATAACAGCTGTGTGCTCCCATACTCAGCTTATATTCCAATTTGTGTAAGCCTTTTCTCCTTATTGTATTATATATAGGTCACTTGGAAAAATATTGTTTCATTAGGTTACACAGATATTTGACTCATTTCATCATACAATAGCTAACAAAGCATAGTCTTTGGTTTTCTAGATCGCACTGGAAAAGTCTAAGTATTGATAGGGCTGGGGCCTTAAGTGAATGAGGAAGCACCTGACTAGCAGGTGTGAGGTCCTGGGTCTATGCCCAGTGGGGAAAGAGAGAGGGGAGGGAGAGAGAGACGGAGAGAAACAAGGAGAGAGAGTGGGGAAATGGAGGGCCTGGGGTGGAACCCAGGCCTACGGCAGCCAGGCTACCATGCAACCCCTGAGCTATGTCCCATCCCTGAAGGCTCCAATTTTATCATCAGTACCAAATACTCTTAGTTATTTCTTTGCAGTGAGACACACTTCATTCACTTTTGGTAAAATATGTCAAAAATTCAGGTCTATTGGGCCGGAGATATAGCTCAGTGGTTCTGGAGCCTGTCTTGCAAGCGCAAGGACCTGGGTTCGATCCCCGGTAACCACATAACAATACTGGGCGTGGAGACTCACCCCAGCAGCAATCAGTACCACATACCACAGTGCCGGGCATGGTGGCTCACACCTGTAATCCCAGCACTCGGGAGGCAGAGGCAGGAGGATTGCTGTGATGTGAGTTGGAGGCTGAGCTCAGGGCCAGCCTGAACCACAAAGCGAGACCCTGTCTCAAAAAACCTTAAAAAGAAAAAAAAAAAAAAAAACACCAAACAAACAAACAAACAAAATTCAGGTCTATTGATTTTGAAAAGGCAGCTATTTAAACTCACAACTCAATCAACTGTATAGTACTTTCCCTCAACATCGTCGTCATACATCCGTACGCAGCCAACATATTTTATGGGTCTGTTCATCTCCTCATGCAGAATATTAAAAAGATACATACCTGAGAGTTGAGACTTAATAAAACTAATTTTTCCTGCTTCTTCAAGCACATTCATAAATGAAACACATGTTGCAGGTTTCCCTATTAATAGTGAAGATAGGATGTTAATAAACGCAGTTACTGGGCCGGGGAGTTAGCTCAGTGGTTCTGGCGCCTGTTTTGCAAGCGCAAGGGCCCGGGTTCGATTCCCCGGTAACCACATACCATACTGGGCATGGAGACTCACGCCCAGCAGCAACCAGTACCACATACCACAGTGCCGGGCATGGTGGCTCACGCCTGTAATCCCAGCACTCGGGAGGCAGAGGCAGGAGGATTGCTGTGATGTGAGTTGGAGGCTGAGCTCAGGGCCAGCCTG
>PVIR01017542.1:0-34913 GCA_004026965.1 Petromus typicus | reverse complement strand
TGAACCACAAAGCGAGACCCTGTCTCAAAAAAAAACGGGGGGGGGGGCGGCCGGGGATATAGCTCAGTGGTTCCAGGGCCTGTCTTGCAAGCACAAGGACCCGGGTTTGATCCCCGGTAACCACATAACAATACTGGGAGTGGAGACTCACGCCCAGCAACAACCAGTACCACATACCACAGTGCCAGGCGTGGTGGCTCATGCCTGTAATCCCAGCACTCGGTAGGCAGAGGCAGGAGGATTGCTGTGATGTGAGTTGGAGGCTGAGCTCAGGGCCAGCCTGAACCACAAAGCGAGACCCTGTCTCAAAAAACCTTAAAAAATAAAAAAAGAAAAAGAAAGGCAACCGAACAGTACTATTACAGGAATACTTGCATTTTATGCATAATTTTTAGTCTGTATAAGGGCTTTTAATATTTCATTTAAAAAAAAAATAGTACTTTAAGGCCAGGCTGGACTACATAGCAGGACCTTGATCTCTGAAAGGTGCAAAGAGCCTGGGAAGGAAGGAGACTGTAAAATGATTATTTTAATTTTGACATTAAATAAGCCCAGCCATGACCAATAGTAGTTTTCAATTTATATAGTCAGCATATGATTTAAAATACAGAAATGTAACTTCCAATGCCCTGGCGGGAGGAGCTCAGCCATGTTTTGTTGTAATAAATACAAAGAGGCACTAGGTGGCTCTGTCCTTTTTAAATAGAACTAAGGTCTGCAAATGTGTCCTTAAGGAACAAAATACCCCTATTAGGTAGATTTTTTTTTTTTTTTAAGTTTTTTGAGATAGGTTCTCGCTTTGTTGCTCAGGCGGGCCCTGAGCTCACTATGTAGCCCAGGCTGGCCTTGAACTCACAGCAGTCCTCCTGCCTCTGCCTCCTGAGGGCTGGGATTACAGGCATGAGCCACCATGCCCCAGCATTGTGGTGCGTGGTACTGGTTGCTGATGGGTGTGAGCTACCACACCCGGTTTACATAGAATTTTTAAAATCAAAATAATGAATCATGATTTTCACTAATGGTCTCTCACTTAGAATAATTTGCAAAGCATGTGTGAGTGAGGAATGTGTAGACAGATAAAAAAGGCATTGAATATTCTGAAGAATTTGTGCCACTAAAGGGCATGGACTTCAAAATTTTCATAATATAAGGTCCTCTAAGTTCCCAACTTTCCTTTTGTACTTCTCTTTTTAGTTTAGGCATTTACATGTAAGGACACATATTAAATTTGGGCATTATACCATTAATTATTGCTTTCCAGTTTCCTGGTCATAGATGTCTCTTTTATGACATCCCAGGAAACATCAAAACCAAGTCAAACAACTTCTAGTGCTATTTGGGAAGAAAAGGGAGAAAAAAAGAAAACATTCTGTGTATCTAAATTAAGAACATATTTAGATCTTTAAACCAAAATACTTCTAAGACACTGTTCCT
Organism: Petromus typicus; assembly: GCA_004026965.1. Classification (NCBI taxonomy): domain Eukaryota; kingdom Metazoa; phylum Chordata; class Mammalia; order Rodentia; family Petromuridae; genus Petromus; species Petromus typicus. Next base: position 33,479 of record PVIR01017542.1, on the reverse strand, counting down.
AAAGACAGAAAGAAATGCTGTGCTCTGAGTTGACAATAATTATTTTCTGCTTCCGGAGAAGATGACTAAACAGATAATTTGAAGTGAAATTTACATTTTAGGTTTTCCTTTTAAAGAGAGGAGCTGCTAAAGTACAGAACTAAGTTTATAATGAAAATAAATGTCCTGGGGGAAAGATTTCCAAACTATTAAATATTCTAAATTATGATCCTGAGCAGGCACCCCAAAGTGACTTACTGGCTTCGCAGAAAACCACATTCAACCCGAGATTAGCAAAGTTAAAAAGCATTTTCTGTTTTCTCCCCTTTTTATTCGTTTGTGTAATAATTTTGCTGTATAAGAAATTACAGTGATTACATAAATCATTAAGTCAACAGTACACAGAGAAGAACCAAACAAGTAAACATAATTATTCCAACTGATCAAGTGTAAAACAGGTAAAATAATCCAGTTCTTAGAAACACACCAAGTCCCTAAAAAGGTTAGCTCTTAAACGAGGACGTCAGACCTGTCACTTACTAAGAACACTGTTAAGTATAATTCTAAATGTAAAGAGACCATCTTTCTTATTGCTGTTGTCTTTTTTTAAATTGCTGTTGTCTTGAGCCAATAAATAATGTTCGTGTGGCACGGAGCGGGGGTCCGTATTTTGTGTTTGCTTCCAGGAGGAGAGCTCCATCTGAAAACTTAGAAAAATCGAGGAAAGTTTCGAGTCAAAATCAAAAGAGATCGTTCCTAAGCAAGCACTTTTCTGCACAGTTTAAATCGCTTTAAGCTCGAATTTTCATGCTTTCGGTTTTAAAATGTTAATTCCAAAATCACTTACCTAAATTGTCTTTGAATACATTCACCTCTTAAAAGATAACAAAATCACATTCAGAGCCCCAAAACCCAGTGGGAAAGAACCATCACTGAACGAAGAGAGTTTGGGTGGAAAAATGAAACTCCAGTTTCAGCTGGTCGGATCCCGAAAACTCCGAGGAAGAAAGGACCCACAGAAGCCCGCCGCTGCGCTCCACAAGGGGCGTCAACTGTTGTTAAACATGTGCATTAATACGAGTGTGCGGGGCCGCGGAGCCACCGCGGGCGCCGGTACCGACTCTCCTTCCTCACCGGCCTCGCTCCCTCGGTTCGCAAATCTCCTCGACCCGTTTAGCGGTTCCACCCGGGTGCATGGATCAGAGCCAAACGCGAACCCCCGAAGCGGGTCCCAGATTAGAGCCTCGGGACGCGGGAGGCGGCCTGCGCCCCACTGCACATGGACGTCTGACTTCTCAGAAAACGACTGTGTAGTTCGGGTTGCCCCCGCGCCTGCATATTCGTTACAGCTCGCTACGGGGTTAAGAATCGGTACGGAGTGGCGCGTTTCAAACCCAAAACCCGGCTGCGCTGTTCTTCCCCGCTCGCCTAGGGCGGGAGAGGGGGCGTGGCTAGAAGGCGTGTCAAAGGGCGTGGCGATCCCGCTCCGCAGATATAAAAACCTGGCTCGCGGGCGTCGCGCGCACCTGTCGGACCCTGGCGCAGCTCGAGGCCGAGGCGGGGCCGCCAGCTCGGCCCTCAAAGGGATGCAATCGCCCGAGCGGCGAGACCAGCCCCGCTCGCCCTTGGCCGCAGCCGCGCCGCACCCGCCCTCGGCCGGCGACATGGCCCTGTACTGCGGCGACAACTTCGGCGTGTACTCGCAGCCCGGCCTGGCGGCACCCGCCGGCTCCACCACCCCGGGTGCCGCCCCGGCCTCCCGCGCGCCCTACGCGCTGGCCGACTATGCCGCCCCGCCGCCGGCCGCCGCCAACCCCTACCTGTGGCTCAACGGGCCGGGCGTGGGCGGCTCGCCCGCCGCCGCCTACCTGGGCGCCCCCCCGCCGCCGCCTCCCGGCGCCGCGGCCGGACCCTTCCTGCAGCCGCCGCCGGGCGCCGGCTCCTTCGGCTGCGCGCAGCGGCCCTTCGCGCAGCCCGCGCCCGCCTCCCCCGCCGCCGCGCCGGGGGCCGCCGGGGCGCCCGGGGAGCTGGGCTGGCTGTCCATGGCCAGCCGCGAGGACCTGATGAAGATGGTGCGGCCGCCGTACTCGTACTCGGCGCTCATCGCTATGGCCATCCAGAGCGCGCCCGAACGCAAGCTCACACTCAGCCACATCTACCAGTACGTGGCCGACAGCTTCCCCTTCTACCAGCGCAGCAAGGCCGGCTGGCAGAACTCCATCCGCCACAACCTGTCGCTCAACGACTGCTTCAAGAAGGTACCCCGCGACGAGGACGACCCAGGTGAGGGCAGCCGCTCAGGTTCCCCGCCAGGCAGGGCGCAGTGGCCGGCGGGCAGAGCCCAGGTGTTTCACACCCTGCGGGGCGCAGGTGGAGAACAACGAGCCTCACCTCGTCGGTTGAGTGAGGGGGGACCGGAGGACAAAGAGTGACGGAGGCGCGCGGAGGGGGATGCGGCGAGGCGGGAGCGCATCCTCTCCATCTGCAGACCGAAATCGAGGGGGGAATTTGTCGTTTGGTGTCGTGTTCTCGACGGCCCTTTGAAGGGACCCGCTGGTTACACCTGGGAAGAGGCAGATGGGGAAGAAGGTCGCAAACAGACGGGTTCTCCGATGGAGGACAGTTGTGAAAGGTGTGAGGGGAGCGGAGAGTCCCGTCGTCTAACAAGGCGCCGAGCGGCTGCTTCCCCCATCAGACCTAGGGCCTTCGACCCTAATGCCTCAGGTTATCTTGACCACGGCAGGGGCTGGGTCCTGCAAGTTGTAGTGTTGACACCTTGATTACTTTCGAATTTTCAAATCAACACCTACTTGTTCCGTTTCTTATTATTAGTACACACTTGTCGTACTAATAATGATCACATTCCTTGTGGGGAGTTGGTGCTTTTGGTGCTTAAAACATAACGCATTTCAATTCTTAAATTCCGAAACTCCTTGAGCCAGGAGGGCTGGGAGAGTTGGGGGTGAAGAAAAATAGAATCCTACTTGAGGTTTTCCTAAGGAGCCCAGGACAAGGGCAGGGAGGGAGAAAGTTGGAATGGGAAAAAAAGTAAAAACACCTTATCCCACACCACTATGGTCCTCAGAATGAGCTGAATCCTGAACTGACTCTGTGTGTGTGTGTGTGTGTGTAGCGTTGGGAACTGAACTCGGAAGCTTTTGCATGTTAGTCAGAGCTCTGCCACTGAGCCACCTTCCCAGCCTCTAGTCACTCTAGCGCAGCAATTTCTAAGAGAACTACGGTAGAGCATAAGCCACATGTGAACCAGAGATGTTGGGGTGTATTATTTTTAAGTAAAATGTTGTTTCAACATAGAATTACTGGTGAGGTTCTTAGGTTATTTTCTTGGGTCTAAGACTTTAAAGTCTTGCGCGTTTTATGCCTCATCTTTTTTTTTTTTAGGTTTTTGAGACAGGGTCTCGCTTTGTGATTCAGGCTGGCCCTGAGCTCAGCCTCAAACTCACATCACAGCAATCCTCCTGCCACTGCCTCCCGAGTGCTGGGATTACAGGTGTGAGCCACCACGCCCGGCACTGTGGTATGTGGTACTGGTTGCTGCTGGGCGTGAGTCTCCACACCCAGTATGGTATGTGGTTACCGGGGAATCAAACCCGGGCCCTTGCGCTTGCAAGACAGGTGCCAGAACCACTGAGCTAACTCCCCGGCCCTGCCTCATCTTGATTTGAACTAGCCACATTTGAAGTGCCTATTGCCACCTGTAGCTAGTAGTCCTTGTGTTGGACAGGGCATTCAGTTGTAAAAGACAACTTGATTGGGCCTGTGAATGACACAGGATTATTATGTCAGCTGTCATGTGGATTCCTATAAATGTCACACTAAAAGTTCAAAACTACAGGTGGGATTGGGAGAAAGTTATTGGTCCCAGCAAAGAAAAAAAAAAAATAGGGGTCAGGGTTATAGCAAGGGGGAAAAAAACTACTTGTCTTAGTTACTTTTCTTGTTACTGAGACAAAATACTCAACACTCACAAGTTTAAGGAGGAAAAGTTTATTTAGCTCACTGCTTTTCAGTCCCTGGTTGGCTGGCTTCAAGGCCGATGGGCACTGCCAAAGAGAAACAGAACAGTCCACCGAAACAACAGTCCAAAGGGAGAACCACAGCTCTTTCTCTCTCTTGTATCTTATCTAGGCTACTTAGAGTGGATAGCACTCACACCTTTAATCCCAAGTGCCCTTGGTCCCAGCATTGCAGCAGCAATCAATTCCAGCCTTGCACTCTATCCAGCTATGTCTAAGAAAAGCCCCACCTGTGAATGACTGTGTGAGAATTTGGGGGACATCTAGACACAAGCCGTCTCACTACTGGTGGCAAGATGGCCTAATATACCTATCTAGATATTGCACAGGTATTACTCTAAATAGTACTTACATAATTATTTTTCTGCAACTACTGTAGAAAATACTTCATTGGAGATGCTAGAGTGCCTGCTAGTTCACAGAGGCATCTTAATGCAGTTGTTAACACCGACTCTGTCTGGTGTGGTGGTGCATGTCTGTAATCCCAGCACTTGGGAGGCTGAGGCAGGAGGATCACTGTGGGTTTGAGACCATCCTGGGTTCCATAGAGAGTTCAGTCAAGGCCAGCCCAAACCACATAGCAAGACCCTGTCCAAGAAAAAGAGTGCTGGCTCTGCTGAAATCGTAGCTTTTCAAAGGACAGGAGGATCCCCAGTTTCAAATGGCTGAGGAGACCCTATCTCAGAGTACAAAGGGCTGGGCAAGTAGCTCACTCAGTACAAAGTCTCTGGGCACTGCTTGGAAAGAAAGAAAGCTTAAATGCTATCTTTACCGTGGAAATGATTGACAGAGTGTAGCGCAGTACTGACCAGCCTGTCATTCCATTTCCCCATCTCAAAAGTGAGGCCAATAACATACGTATCTCTGTGGCTCTGTGAGGAGTAGTGGAGGTTTTCCAGGTAAGGGACTCACTACAAGGTAAATGCTTAACATACTTTCAAACGCCAAAGATTCTTTTTGTCAGCAGTGAAGAAAACTATTGAGCTGGGCTTGGTGGTGGTACGTGTCTGTAATCTTATTCTGGGAGGCTGAAGCAGGAGGATTTTAAAAAGTGCCTGTCTAACCTGGGTAATTAGTAAGATCCTGTGTCAAAATAAAAACTGAGAAGGACTGGGAATGTAGTGTAGTGCAGTGACACTGCAATGGGTTAAACCTCCAGTACTGAAGAAAAAGCCCAACTCGATTGAGTGATAGAACATGATGGCAATCTTTTCTATTTCAGTTGTTGATAGTGAGCGATATTTCCTAGGCAGAAGGTGAGCACTGCATGCACTGAATGAGTGCCTACTGTTGCCCCATGGGAAGAAAGCTTATGGACGTTTGCAGTGGCACGGCCTGCCCAAGACAAGGTGTGAATGTTGGTTCCAGAATTCTCTAGTAGTCTAAATACATGACTCCAGCAGTTGATTGGTCTTAACAGACGGCTGCCCTTTCCCAGTGGGATATGTCTTTCAGGAGTATGAGCTGAGCACATTTAGGGAATAATATAAAGACCCTGTTTTCACAGCTTGTGTGCCATATACGATGATGAGATAGCATGTAAGCCCTCAAACTACTAGATGGGTACCATTCTTGTCGCATTTTGGTTTAATCCCCATTTTATAAAAGAAATGGAAGCTCCAGTTTTAAACAGCTTCAGAAATGATGGCTTTGCCAGGTACAGGATTTAGATCTAGAATAAGAGACTGTGCTGTGGTTTCATTGTGCACGTCTCTAGAACAGGATTGGGTTAAGGTTGAAGTCACAGACACGTCCAGGTTTCTCTTTGAAGCAAGGAATGTCACGCCCCAAAGGGGCTAAAACACTAGCACAGATACATTTAATGAGTCTACTCTCTTCCCAAATCAAAAGCTGAGTAAAGTGGCCTTCTGTTTGCCTCAGTTTTTACTTTCTGGGTTTCACTCATTTAAAATAGCTGTGGCCAGGTGTGGTGGTTCACACTGTAATCCTAGCGCTCAGAAGGCAGAGGCAGGAGGTTTGTCATGCGTTCAAGGCCAGTATGGGCTACATAGTGGGTTCAGGGCCAGCCTAAACTATAAAGCTAGATTCTGTCTCAGAAAACAACTTTTAAAAGTATCAACTGTGGCCCAAAAATATGAAGTAGAAATTTTCATAAATAAGCAGACTATCTTTGCATAACTTTCAGCATAGTGTATTTTTGTAATTGCTCTATTTTATTATTGTTAACCCTTCACTATCCCTAATTTACAGATTAGACTATCATAGGTATGTAGAGGAAAAAACACATACTGTATAGGATTCCACACTGTCCATTGGTCTCAGAGGCCCATGGGACCTGGGGCTGCCCTTGGGATGTTATTTCATAAAATAAGTCCTCCTCTAACTTGGCTTTCTTCCTCAGGGAAAGGTAACTATTGGACTTTGGATCCAAACTGTGAGAAAATGTTTGACAACGGGAACTTCCGTCGGAAGCGAAAGCGCCGCTCTGAAGCCAGCAATAGCTCCTCGGTGGCCGTGGGGACATCAAAATCAGACGAAGGACTGGGGGCTGGCACGGGCACAAAGCCAGAAGGAAACAGCCCATCTTCCCTGTCCCTGAGGCTCCCACAGTCCCCGGAGCCCCCCGAGGGCACCAAGAGTACTGCGTCCTCCCCGGGCTCCTCCCTGCTCAGCTCCACACCCTGCCTCAGTACCTTCTTCAGCAGCCTCAGTACCCTAAGTAGCAGCAACAGCAGCACAGGCACCCAGCGGGCCCTCACGGGCAGCCGCCACCTGGGCCTCCAGGGTGCCCAGCTGCCCTCTGGCAGCCCGTTCCCCTCAACGTCCATCCCCGAGGCCTCTTCTGACACCTTGCAGCTGACGAACAGCACGAGCAGCAGCCAGCGGCCTTCCTACTACAGCCCTTTCCCTGCTAGCGGCAGTGCGGGCCAGAGCAGCCCCTTTGGTGGCCCCTTCTACAACTTCGGCATGGTCAACAGCCTCGTCTACCCCCGAGAGGGCTCCGAGGTGTAATGTGCCCCTTTCAGACACATCCTGCAGTTGAATCGGGCTTCTGCGCTCCTGTGGTCCGAGGAAGCCGAGGACTCACACACTGAGAAGCTTTTCCAGCTGCCTCGGATCCCAGCCTCTGGATATGAGCCCTGCAGGCCAGGACATCACTGTGTCCCAGGGTGGCAAGCCCAAGTATGTTCCAGCAGCTTCAAGACATGAAAACCACAGCAGCTGGCACCTGACGCAGCAGAGAAAGGTTGGCGGGAGCCTGCTGTGAGCAGCTGGTGGTCTTCAACATGGCAGGGTGCTGATCTTTCTAGAAAAGCCAAATAATGTGGATTTTTGTAGGAAGTACCACAAAGCCTTGGACTATATGCAGCTCACAGATGTCCCTTCTGTCTGGTACCTGGTGAGTACCAGTAGCAATAAAACTGTACGACCAGCACTGTGTTCTGAGTACTAGTGTAGTTGCCTGGACACATCCCAACCCACCGCCGTCATCACAGCAACCAGGACAGAGAGGTCTGGCCTGCCCTTGTTTCCACTTCAACGGAAGCAGAACTCAGAGGCAAAGTAATGTGCCTTATTCGCACAGAGAAGTGGAGAGCCCGGTAGTGCTTGTAACTTCTGTGTTCTAGCTTCCCGAAAAAACTAACCTCATGGGCAGATTGCTATAAGCACAGGAGGAGGTAGGAATGGAGCTAGAGCTCCCCTAACCAAAGATTGTAATTACGTCTTTCTTTTCCTTTTTTTTTTTTTTTTTTTGTTGGGAGACAATGTATTAGTTTCTTGTTGCTCCGACAAAATACCTGATACGCATAACTTACAGGGCAGCTTTGTTTGGGTTCATGGTTTTAATTCATGAGTGGCAGGCTCCGTGACAGAAGTGACACATGATAAGAGGGCACAGTGGAAGAGGGCTACCCATGCTGCCTTTGGTGGCCAGGAAGCAGAGGGCAGCGCATACTTGTAATGCCAACACTGGAGGCAGGAGCATGGACAGGACCTCAAGGCCAGCCTGAGCTACATAATGAGTTCAAGGCCAGGCTGCACTACACAGTGAGACCTTGTCTTACAAAACAAAAACAGCAAAAATAAAAAACCAAAAAAAGGGGAGGGGGTCTTTGGAAGTTGTTTTTAGATCTAAACCACAAGTGACAGGGTCTAAGCTATGTAGCTAGGCAGATTGTAAACTCTGTAGCCACCTGGCCTCTTACTTGGAATCCTCCTGCCTCATCCTCCTGGGATTGTAGGTGTGTGCCACCACACCTGGGTGAAACAAAGCATTTGAAATGGTTTTCCTGAACAGCAAAAGCAGTACCACCTCTGTTTTATTCCTGCTGCTGATATCCAAGGTCTGAGAGGACGATCGCCTTAGCACATGATGGCCACCAGCTTCCTATCCCTCTTAGCTGTGTTCTGGATATTTCATTTCCTAGAAAAGTATTGTTAAAATTGTATTATTAAATTTTTTTTTTTTTTTTGCAGTACTAGGGATCAAACTTGGGCCCTTGTGCTTCCATTGTAGGTGCGATACCACTTGAACTAAATCCCCAGCCCCTATTAAACAGTTTTTAAATGGGCTTCTTGTAGCTTTTAATATGAGAAACACTTGTGGTCAGATTTTTAAGAATAGATGTATAAGGTTATTTATTTTGGACTCCATTTTACTTCTCAGAGGTATCTTCCTTTGAATGACTTCAGTGGTTCTCCTCCCAGGGCTGGCAGAGGCTCTGGGATGTTAACATGGTAATCACTCAGCCTTTATTTGTTGAGTGGTGATGTATTCCAGAAGTATTAATTAAAAATGCAAGTAGTTGTTAGGTTTACGGGAACAGCTTTCTATTAAAATGAAGAGAATGTCCTAGGAGTTGCCTTCATACCAGGTTTTTGAGCCTTTGATATGAGGATAGTTGGGTGTTTTTAAGATTTTTAAAACTGTCATATGCATTATAAAAGACATTTGTTCATCCCTGTGTTTTTCTTTTCTTTTGTTTTCTTTTTTTTTAGGACTTGTAGCATTGCTTTAAAACTTATTTTGAAATACCCATGGGAAATTTTTCTGAGTGTATTTTTCCCATGACTTGTGATTATATTGCCGTTAATGCCTTTAGCTGTTGTGCGGAAAGACAACCAAAGAGACTATCTACCCCCACTGTGCATCCGAAAAGCCTGTTTTTATAGATATTTTTGTATGTGAAAAATCATGGACTTTTATATTGTTTCTATCAAGTCTATATTTGTGAATTAATTTATAATGTGAACAGAGGTAGCAAAGACCATTTTTCCCTCAAAAGTACAGGGCCAGCAGGGAATCATGTTACCTGGACTTGGCGTGGCTTGGCTTCTAAAAGAGCTGGAATAAAAGTTACCCTTTGGGGAAAGTCTGTATGAGTGCTGATTTCTGACAGTAATAGTTCCTTTGGATATGATCTTTGGGGAAGAGCTTGTCATTCCCAAGGAAGTCACGGGACTCTTGAACTTGGCCCCAAGTAGAAAGAAGAGCCAGCACAGAGCAGGGTTTCTCGGCAGGGGGCCTGTTGATAGGGGTGGGATGATTCTTTGTTGCCCTGCGTGTCTCTGAGGCCCAGCGCTACCCCTCCCCCTCACCAGGGGATGCCGAGTGCAGCCACCCAGGCGGTGGGTCCGTGGAGAGCTGCTGCTCTGGTCCAGCAGCCCTTCCAGAATCCTAGGGCCAATAGTTGGGCTCTGGAAAGTCAGCCTAGGGCTGCAGGGCAGGACAGTTCCGGTCCTGTGCAGTCAGTGGCTTTTCTTTTCGAGAAGTGGGCTGTGAGCAGGGGCTTTGTTCAGACCTGAGCTCTGGTGAGCCTGTCGTGTTGGAGGCAGAATCTTTGAGTGTTTTGGTCCCTAATTAAAGTTTCCTAGGGTCATTTCCTTCTTGACACCGGGGGCTGAGAATAATTTTGACTACAACATTTTTTTTTTAGTGGGCAGAGGGGAGGGCTTAGACATGAAAGTTTCTTGGAAAGATTTTTTAAAGTACTAGTTTGATTGAAATGTAGTCAGAGGTGGTTAAGTGAAAGATGAATGTCATTAATGAGGGAAGGTGAAGTCTTCCCTTGACAATGGCAGGGGTCAGCGGGATGGCTCGGACACCAGCATGGAAGAGTCCCTTCCTACAGAGTCAAGTCCACCAGGCCACTGGCTCCTGCTGGGCCTGGGCTTAAAGAGCTGGAAGGCTCTGCAACCGATGCTTCCAGATCGAAACCACCGCACCCTGAATCCTGCCCATGTGGCATTTTCTTGCCTGTGAATCCTACATCCGAACAGATGATGCCTAGCAGCCTGGGACAGTACAGAGGCTGGGCGTGGAGTCTGGCCCTTTGCTGGCGTTTCCCTGCAGTGGGAAGAGCCGGGGCTGGTGCTAGAACTGCAGACCGGGTCCAGGCCTGCCAGGCCCTCATCTGCCTCAGGGAAGCCACTGCCTTCCGGCCCGGTCTCGGTGAACTGGTCAGGATAAGTCAGGGCCAGAGGAGCATTTGAAGAACTAATAAGCAGGTTTCAGGTTTCCTTCTTGACACTTTAAGATCCTCCATCCCATTCTTGAATTTACTGGAAAAAGGCAGCTGGGGAGTCCGGGAGCTCTGAAAACAATGTCCTTTGCAGCCCTCTCCTTGCCCCCAAGGGTGCTCACAAGTCCCTTCAAGGCCAGATAGGGCCAAACGCTGGCACAGGTCACTGTGCAAAGGGTCCCAGATGCCCAAATTTAGGTTGCTACTGAAAAAGAAACCCCTGGTGCTTCCTGGGACAGGAGATCAGGACGCGGGCTGGTGACCTGGCGCCTGTCTGTTCTTTGTCATGGAAAGCCACTCGCCGGGGCATGCGGCTGGGTGGGTGGCTGGCACCACTGAAAAAAGAAGGAATTTCCTGTCAGGTTAGAGAACAAAAAGGGGCCAGAAAAGACCAGGGACCTGCCAAATTCCTCCTGGGGAGCCATAGAGCACAGTCCTTTATCATTTTAAAAAAGATAAGCATTACAATAATAATGACCCACTTATCAGGTGCTGGGCACTGTCCCAGCACACCTATATGAAATATAAGGGCTCCATTAACCTCACTAGGAGTGTTCAAATGGAAGTTTCAGCGGCTTCCCCAGAGCCCGCAGTGTGGATGCCGCCGACCTGGGCTTAGAAGCCAGGCTCTTGCCAGCAGTGCAGCGATGTTCCCTTCCACACATTGCCTTCCTGTGTTCCCTGGGAGTGGGTTTTGCATCCCGAACTCATTCCTGGGAAACTGGAAGTCAGCTGTGCATTGCCAGCAGCCAGGTCAGAGGCCCACATTTGACTCATGCTGCCTGAAGAAGTCAGACTGGGACAATGGTTGGGAGCCTTGGGCTCAGTGGGACTTTATCCATTAACTGCAAATCCCTGTTGGTGGCACACCCTGTGCTGAGCTTTGAGGATACTAACACAACCCAAACCATCCCCTGGCTTCAGTAGCTCCTAATGAGAAAGTCAGATTCCCAGGGCACATTGGCAAGAGACCCGAAACTGCCGATTCCCCCCAAGAAGCTGGGAGCCTCCTGAGGAGGGAGACTTTTCATCTGCATCCTGGCCAGAGGGCTGCAGCTCGAGGCTCCTTCATCCTTTCCTGACAGCTCTGGCTGGGAGCAGATGGGCCTGGACAGTTCCAGGTGCACAAAGCAGGGAGTGCTGATCAAGATCAGGTAGTGCCAAGCTGAGCTTGCTCACAGGGTCTTGCTATGTAGTCGAGGCTGGTCTTGATCTTGCTGTGAACCTGCCTACAGACAGACATGTGCCTCAATGCCCAGCTCGTCTTCACTCTGGACTCCTAGCTTTCAGGCCACAGTGCAGGGGAGGAGGAGGAATGAGAGCGGACACTGCACTTCAAAGGAGCTTCCGGCCAAGTCTGCTGGGTTTTCTCCTCCCCACTGTACCCTGAAGCACATTAAACATGGACAATGCGGGGTCTCTCTGCTCCAGCTGGGATTTGAACAGGGCATTCACCAGCCCAGGGGCTCTTATGCTCCAGATGCCTAATGATCTTGGGTCCTCACCCCACCTTCAACTCTCTATCTTTTGTTTTTAGATCAGGACTGGGGACTGAACTCAGGACACTGACACCAGCTCCATCCCTAGCCCTTTCTGTTTTGAAATTGTAATCCTCCTGCCTCTGTCTGCCTGTGTGCTGGGACTGCAGGTGAAGACCCTCACTCCCAGATCCTGGTCCTTTTTAAATTTTAATTTTGAGACAGTATCTTGCTAAATTGCCCAGGCTGCTCTTGAACTTGAGATTCTTCTGCCTCACAAGTAGCTGAGATTACAAGTGTGTACTGCTGTGCTTGGGTATCCCATTTTCTATTTAAAAACAAAGCCCAAGTCCAAATGTAAAATAATTATCTTATTGGTCTAAGAAAAAATATTTTTTTTTCATCTCTAGGGAAACTAAGGCACAACACCCACAATACTGATTTTGTTTATGATACACTTCTCTTGCCAAAATGGCATCATTGGGCACTAAAATTAAAAAGAAAGAAAAAAAAAAGCCGTCCTCCTCCAACCTGAAATGGGCATACTCCCAAGTATTTTTGCAGTTTAGCCAGGATTCAGAAGTCGGCAGAGCCACTTCCCCGTTCACTCCTCCCCTTCACTCTCCCAAGCCGATTCTCCGCCCAACACCTGCAGCCTTTGATCCTCAGTCCTCCAGTTGCCCCCAGCGCTCTAGAAGACTTTCAAGTCCCACCCCCCTGCCTAGATTTTTGGAGGTGAGGAAGCCCCAGGAGCAGCTGTTACCGTGCCTTTCTTTGCAGATCAATGTATGACTGCAGCAAGGGCTGTAACAACCTTCCCTTCCAGCCCAGGCTCCTCGGCTGCAGTGTCCTGACAGGTCCTCTCGCTGCAGGATTGACTGTCTGGTGCCAGGGACCGCAAGCAGCGAGATGGCAGTGGCCTGGCAGAAGCCCTTTCAACATTTTCTGTGCTAGTGAAAGGGTTAAGATGCGATAGTAGCTGTGCCCAAATCCTCTTATGAATGGATTCGTCACGTGTCACGAGTCAGCACTAATAAAGGACATGGAGGGGACTTGGGGCCAGGAGACAGGAGACAGCAACTGATGGGGATGCAGTGTGTGTGCAGCAGTCCCCTGGTGAGTGAGGTTGTCATGTGTTGGAAATACTGGAAAGAAAGAAAAGAAAGTAAGTATCTTATTTGAAGAATGAAATCTGTTCCAGGTAGCACTCTCAGACAGTTATAAAAATGAAAAATTATAATTTATGGATACTAGGAATAGTAGAAAGACACAAAAGTGAGAAAGTAGCAGAGGAAATATCTGATGTCATTGCAGTAAGAATTTCCCAGAGATCCATGGGGTCTTACTGCAGCAGTGGCCTTGGATGCCTCACTAGGTGAGCTAATGGGACGGTGAGAAGAGAGGAGAGGGGTTGGGCGGGGCAGGCGTTTTCCTGCCAGGAAGGAAGCAGAGGATAGAGGTGACCCTGGGACAGAGCAGAGGGGAGGAGCAAGAGAGGAGTAGAGGTGAAGAGCAGGAGGTGATAAGTCCCAGAGCCAAGGAGTCAGAGTGAGAGAGGAGGGCAAGCAGGGCTGGGGATGGAGCACTGCTGTCGCCTTGCACGTGTTGATTTCAAACATTCGAAACTCTTCTCAGCCATCTATGTAAGGGCCACAGTCCCTCATCACTAGTGGGTGGGACTCACGGGGGGCAAATGCTCAATTACTCAGTCCCAGCCCCACATCTTTGATTTTTTTGAGATAAGATCTCACTGTGTTGTCCAGGCTGGGCTTGAACTCCTGCTTCAGTCTCTCCAATGTCTTGAATGGGGTGGGGCAGCAGTCCCAGGCTGCACTGTGAGCTGGAGGACAATCTTGGTTCATTTTTTTGGTTTCGTTTGGTTTTGCTGAGATAGGATCTTACTACATAGCTCGGCCTAGGCACATGGTGATCCTCCTGCCTCAGCCTCCTAAGCAGCAGACATCACAGGCATATGTCTTTGTGCCTGGCTGCATTCTCCTTTAATTTCTGTGGATGTTGGTTAGTCTTGTGCAAGTTGGTTAGTTGTTGAGTTCAGGGCCTCATTCATGTTATCGAAGTGTTCTACACAAGCTCCACCACCAGCCCACCTCCCATTATATGGCATTGCATGTAGGATAGTTTTTCTTTTTCTACTCTGTTAAGGAGACAGAAGGAATAAAAAAGTCTTCTATAGTTATTTTATAAACAGCTACTTTCTTGAATTTCCCTACATTCTTACCATAGGGAATAGTATGATGAGCTCAATGCCACTCTTATCTAAAATCTTTTGAGAACCTCTCAGCACTAACAGTACAGAGTTCAAGACTGTCCTCTGTCTGGGTGTAGGGGTGCATGCCTGTGTAGGGGTGCACTCCAGCACTTTGGAGGCTGAGGCAGCAGGACCTAAAGTTCAAAGCCAACCTGGGTGACTTAGTGAGAACCTGTTTCCTGCTTAGTGGAAAAGAAAATGACTAGCATGTACAAAGTCCTAGCACTTTGCCCCATCCCTAGTACTGCCCCCCAAAAGGAAGCAACACAAGGAATGTTTCCCGAAGTTAAAACTATCTCGAGTCACTTTAATTTCAATTATTTCTCTTTTTTTTCCCCCACAATGAACCTCCTGAGATTTATGAGCTTCAGAAGGAACAGGTCCACATAGTGTTAAGCAGAATTCTGGAACAAGACCTGGTAAAACTTGAACTCCAAAGACAATGCCTTCAAAGGAAGGAGGATCGATGGCCAGCAGACTTCTCAACAGCACTGGAGGAAATCCTGAAGATCTGGGTCTTGGAGAGGGGAGAACAGTGTTAGCAAGTCTCCTCTGATGTCATCATACCTATTATAATCTCTGTGCCACTGCATAAGATGCAGATTAAAGCTAAAGAGGGTAGGGCCGGGGAGTTAGCTCAGTGGTTCCGGCGCCTGTCTTGCAAGCGCAAGGACCCGGGTTCGATTCCCCGGTAACCACATAACGATACTGGGTGTGGAGACCCACAGCCAGCAGCAACCAGTACCACATACCACAGTGCCGGGCGTGGTGGCTCACGCCTGTAATCCCAGCTCTCGGGAGGCAGAGGCAGGAGGATTGCCATGATGTGAGTTGGAGGCTGAGCTCAGGGCCAGCCTGAACCACAAAGCGAGACCCTGTCTAAAAAAAAAAAAAAAAAAAAAAGCTAAAGAGGGTAGAATGCTTGCCTAGAACACAGGAAGCTCTGAGTTCAAATTCCACCACTGGAGAGGATAGAGGGGGGAGAAGCAAAAATTCAAGTAAGGAAGCATCCTGCTGACAGGGCACAGTCAGCAGCAAGTGGGGATGGTCCTGCAGGCAGACAACATATCAGTTCACCCACCTGATATGTGATCTCTGAGCCCCCTGTATACTGTGGACACCTGAAATTGTCAGTGATGAAGGAAAATGGTGAACCTCTTCTTAGAGAGTGTGCATTCTCATAGGTGGCCAGGAACTAAATACAGCCCCCAAATCCCTGATCTCCAATAATGAAGCTAAAAAGCTCTGGGGCCGAGAATTTAGCTCAGTGGTTCCAGCACCTGTCTCGCAAGTGCAAGGTCCCAAGTTCAATCCCCAATAACCACATACAACAATGCCAAGTGTGGTGGCTCACGGCTGTAATCCCAGTACTCAGGAGGCAGAGGCAGGAGGATTGCTGTGAGTTTTAGGCTTTCCTGGGCAGCATAGGCAACAGGGTCAGCTTGAAATACAAAGTGAGACCCTGTCTCAAAAAACAAAAACAAAAACAAAAAAACAAAAAACAAAAACAAAGAAAAAAGAAAGAAAGAAAGCTCTGAAAAACATAAAGGATGCATGTGTGTGTATGTGCATGTGTGTGTGTGGGGGGGGGGCTTGGTGTGAATTGATTCAGCAGAAAAACACAATCTAAACTAATGTGCAACAACTGAAGTATCAGAGCCAGGCATGGTGGTGCACAAGTAGGTAATCTCAGCATTCTGGGAGGCTGAGGTGGGAAGACTGCAAGTTCGAGCCCAGCCTGGGCAGTTTAGCAGTTTAGTAAGACTTTCTCGGGGATGGTGCGGAGAGACAGGTTCTCGTGTCATGCAGCTCTACTCCACCGACAGTGGATACAGGCTCCTGCCGGGGCTTGTGCTGCTTTCCCTGTGTTGGTCTTGGAAAGCAAAGTGGGATGTACAGGCTGAGGCTGGGGTGCAGGGAAGGTTGTGGGATGGTTCCGTCCTACATGGGGTGGTCAGGATGACTTTGATTGACTTTCTCCGGAGAACCCTGAAGGGGCGGAAGGAGAAAAGCACGGCTGCCTGCACGGAAGCCTCTCAGGCAGAATGCCCCGCGGGGGCAGAGCAGGGTGGACACCAGATAAAAGCTAATTATTCAGTCAAACCGTCACGACCCCTTGCTTGCTTCCCTTGCCGCCTAAACAAACTTCTGCACTGAGCAGAGCTCTATCTGTTCCTCAGTCAATCTGGGAGTGGGCGTCAGTCCTGCCTCAAGGTCCAAGGGCTGGGATTACAGAAGTGCTTCCACACATCTGGCCACAGATTCGAGATATGTTTTGTTTTGAAGGAAGGACTGATATAATTTCCCACAGCAAATCTGTTTGCATCACATATACTAAAAAAAAATAGATATAATTGCTGATGAATTGGATATGAGATGTGAAGAAGAGGGTCTTTGTCTTAGTTAATCTCTCCTTGCTGAGACAAAATACTCGACCCTTAAGGTTAAAGGTGAAGAGGTTTATTTGGTTCCTGGTTTGTAGATGTTTTGGTTATTGTAGATGTTTTGGTTATTAGCTGGCTCCAAGGCAGGGTGGCACGGCAGAGGGGCATCGCAGGGGAGAAACCGTCCATGGCAGAGCAGGGCAGGCAGAAGGCAGCCAGGAGTGAAGCAGTGAGTGGCAACAGTGGCTTCTTTCTGCTCCTTTGTATTCTACCCAGATTACTGGGTGAGGGTGGTGCCTAAGCAACCCGTGTGCTGATTTAGTAATCACTCACCCCAAATCTCAGCGTCACTCCAGACCCAGCCGCCTGTGAAAAGCCACCTGTGACCACATGAGGCTTTGCGGGCACAGCCAGACACAGCTGTATCCTCCTCTCTGAGTCATGTGCTGAGAGGAGGCAAGAGAAGAAAGAGTGGGCGAGGAAGTATTGGTGGTTGAAGGAGAAAGGGGGACAAGATCAAATTGTGAAACCATATTAGCTTCCACTGCTATCACAACATATCTGAGATAATCAGCTTCAAAAGACAAAGGGTTTGCTGGGCTTACGGTTTGGAAGGCTTCGGTCCGTGGTGGGCCGTGCTGTAGCTTTTGGACCCGGAGTGTGGGAGGCAGCACGTGGGCAGGGAGTGTGTGGGGTGTGAGCTCCTGGCAGATGGTAGCTGGGAAGGGAAAAGGAGAGAGAGGAAGAGCCCAGAGTTCTAAAATCACCTTACAAATGATAGAAACCTCCTGATGAGCTCTGCCTCTGTGTGTTTGTGTGCGCACGCGCACGGCTATGTGTGTTATTAGGGCTGGAGCCCAAAGGTGCCCTACCACTGGCCCATGTCCCTGGTGCTTTAAAATTTCTTTTTTAAAAACATTATTTTGAGACAGGCTGTCCCTTAGTGCTGAGATTATAGTGCTGAGATATAGGTGTACCTTTGTACCTGGTGATCTCCCAGCAACACTATGGATCAGAACCAAGCCTTTAACATATGGACTTTTATTTTAGGTATCGGGGATTGAACTCAGGACCTTGTACTTGCAAAACAGGCATCAGAACCACTGAGCTAAATACCTGGCTATATGTAGACTTTTAGGTGACACAAATCCAAAGCATGATGGAGTTGTACTGAGCCACGTAAGGGGGAGGAAACGAGAGCTCTAGAAGCAGGAGAGTTCTTAGACTTGATAACTAAGCAGACAGGAAGTAGAATAGGATCAGTGCTAATGGCTTCCAAGTCAGATTTTAGTATTAATTAATTTGCAGTGGAGGATCAAACCCAGGGCCTTCATACTGAGTTACATCCTCAGCCCTTTTTACATTTTTTCCCTTTGAGAACGGGTCCTCACTAAGCTTTTAAGTTCCCCAAACTGAGCTCAAACTTGCAGTTCTGCTTCAGCCACCCAGGGTGTAGGGCTTATTGGCTTGTGCCACACTAGGTTCACAGGCAGACATCAATGGGCAGGCTACGGCGCTAAGGATAGCAAGGAAAAGAAATAGTGCTATGGACTTCAAGTAGTATTTTTATTATTTTATATGACAGTGTTTGTTTAGATTTACCTAAGCGTTTATCACTTTCTTTGCTTAACTTCCTTCGTTTTGAGGTGGGTGTAGGACACTTGGATTGAACCAGGGCCTTGCACATGCCAGCCAGTGGCTCTACCCTTGAGCTATATCCTCAACCCTTTTCTTTTTTCTTTTGAGACAGGACCTCCCTAAGTTCCCAGGCTAGCTTCAAACATGATCTTCCTGCTTCAGCCTTCTGAGTCACTGTGATTACAAGTGTGTGTGGCCATGCCTCACTTATTTTCTTTTTCTTTTTTTAGTTTTATGAGACAGGGTCATGCTTTGTAGTTCAGGTTGATCCTGAGCTCACTATAGAGCCCAGACTGGCCTTGAACTCACAGCAATCCTCCTGCCTCTGCCTCCTGATTGCTGGGATTATGGGCATGAGCCACCACGCCCGGCTTTCCTCTTTTCTATTTCTACAATGTGTACATTTATTAGTCCATGTTTGCTGTGTGTGACGATTACATCCCTCATGTGGACTTGGTATATGCACATAACACATCTTAATTCTTTCTTACAAATCCTTCCCCTATCCTCCCAATTTAAAAAACTTTGAGACAGTCTTACAAAGTGACAGCCCTGTGTTGACTCCTCAGGCACTGTGAATCACAGCTGAGGTGACACATTGTCCAACGCTGGGTTGTGTGACCCGCAGAATCGTCACTCGGCCCCAGCCCCATCGAGTTGGGAGGATTAATTTTCCACTTTGTCTCCTACGTGTATCTTAGAAAGCCCGCTGGTCGGCAACCTTCTCCTGCTGGCGGAGCTGTGTCACCAAAGGGGGACAAGAGCAGGATGGCCGTGCGAGGACCACAGGTGAGACCCGCAACACCCACGCAGAAGCTCACATCCTCCAGGCGGAGCAGTGAACCCCGCCAGACGCAAGCGCAGCACTGAGCATGATTTTCTGTTTGGAGAAAATAAAACGTAACCCCATGAATACTTCCACAGCAGGCACTACAGGCTGCAATTATGCACTCCACCGAGAGACCACATCTGGAAAGCAGCTGCTAGATGTTGTGACCAGATTAAGTTTATAAAATAGTGTCATTACCCGAGTCCTTCACTTTTTACACTTCCCTAACTGGAAAACTAGATGTAGTTATGAAAATAAGGATCAAGCTTGCTCCATATTTTTTAAGATTTTCTGCATACGCCAAAGCTTCCTGGTAGCTCAGTATTTTTCACTGTGGGTTGGAGCTGGGTCCAGGGTTTGCTGGTCTCTTATGTTTCCTCCAAAGAACACAGATTCATACCTTTAAAAATGATTAAAACTAGGGCTGAGAATTTAGCTTAGTGGTACTGAGCCTCCTTTGCATGCATAAGGGCCCAAGTCTGGTCCCTGGTGTCGCCAAATAAACAAAATTATTAAAACTGATGATAGCTCAATAATGTGATCTTATGATCAGATATAAAGATTTGCACACCAAGCTTCATGATTTTTCTATATACTCATTACTTAGAAAATAAAAATTTAGCCAGATGTGTTACTCATGTCTGTAATCTTAGCATCTAGGAGGCTGAGACAGGAGGATCTCTGTAAATTCAAGATGAACCTGAGCCACATAGTGATGTCAAGGCCAGGGTGGAATATATAGCAAGATCCTGTCTCAAAATACACACAAAGGTATTAATGGCCCTTTTGGCCTAGACCATGTTATACTGCGAACTGTCTTCGAAGACAGTGACAGACCTGAGTTTGTCTACTGTCTAGTGTACTAAAAATAATCTCCTAGTAGTAGTTTTGCTTATTTCTTTATGAGAGATTCAGGTTCCCCTAGTGTGGGGTCTCTCACCTGTGACACAGGCCTCTGTGTGACAGCCTCCTCTTGACCTCTCTTCTTCCCTAGGGGACTTGCAGAGTGGTCAGACCAAGGGACTGGGATGTCTGCACTGCATGCAGTACTGTGTGTCCTGGTCTCTGACCCAGGAGTCCCATGTGTCTTGAGCACACCTGACATTATGGAGGTGATTTCTTAGCTTTCAGGTTTAAAAATCTCAGACCCTTGCCAGGCATGGTGACTCACATCTATAATTCTAGCACTTGGGAGGCAGAGGCAGGAGGATCACTGTGAGTTCAAGGCTGAGCTTAGGGCCAGCCTGAACTGCAAAAATAAAACCCTGTCTCAAAAGAAAAAAAAAAAAAAAAAAAAAACCTCAGACCCTTCCCAGTTGTCAGCAGTTATACTATCAGATTAAATTCATTGATGTAAAAGATCACAGATCATGGCATCAAAGGTTTATTTTCATTATTCAAGGATTATTCAAGGTCATAAAATCTATAAATGGAATTGAGCATATTAAGAGAACAAGAAAAGGAAGCATAGAGCAATAATTCACCTGCTAAAATTTATCTTTCATTGGACCAGGGATGTAGCTCAGTGGCACTGTGTCTACCTGGAAAGTATGAGGTCTTGAGTTCTAGTCCTAGTAACCCTCCGAAAAAAGCATCATTTATTTATTATTAAAACTAGAAAAAGCAACCAACATTAGCAAAAGTATTTCTTACCATCCTTGGGATACAGGAAACATTTCTTAATTTAGGAGTATCCTTTGCCGGGAGTGGTGGTACACACTTGTAATTCCAGTAGTGTGGGAAGCTGAGACAAGAGAATCATGAGTTTAAGTCCAGCCTACGTAGCTTAGTGAGACTGTCTCAAAATAAAACATGCATGTTTTTAAAGAAGAGAGAGAGACCAGAGATGTAGCTCACTGCAAAGGCCCAGAGTTGAGTCCTCAGTACTGAAAAAAAAATGTGTAAAGAAATACATGAGGGCCAGGGATTTAGCTCAGTGGTTCCAGCACCTTCCTTGTAAGCACAAGGGTCTGGTTCAATCCCCGGTAACCGCATACCACAGTGCCAGGTGTGGTGGTTCATGCAGAAGAGGAGGATAGCTATAAGTTCAAGGTTGAGCTCTGGGCTAGCCTGAACTACAAAGTGAGACCTTGTCTCAAAAAAAAGAAATGCATGAAATTCCTGTGGTGATACTTGTGATCTCAACCTACTCTGGAAGCTGAGATAGATGGATCAGAAGTCTGAGATCAGGCTGGGCAACTTGGAGAGTCCTGCTTAAAAGGAAATAAAAAAGAAATGAGGGGCTGGAGATTTAGCTCAATTGTTCTGGCACCTTCCTTGCAAGCTTCAGGTCCTGAGTTCAATCCCTAGTTCAAAAAATCAGAAAGAGAAGATAAGAGAAGAGGGATGGCTGGAAAGGAAAGGAAAAAAGAAAAGACTTGCAAGGGCTTACGAGGAAGGACTACAGTTTTGAAGCCAGCTTGGGCAACTGATAACTTAGACTTTGTCCCAGAATAAAAACAAAAAGTAAAAAACGGTAAGGGTACAGCTTAGTGCAAAGACCCTGGGTTCAATCCTCAGTACCTCCCCCTCCATCACACACATATAGTTTTTACCAGGAACAATGTTTTAAAAAGTATTCTCATTAAAGATAAGAACAAGACAAAATTTTAGACTATTACTTATGTACTATTCCATATTGAACTGGTGATAATTACTTAGTAAAAATAACAAACAAATACTGCTAGTCCTGGTGTCATATGCCTGTAATCTTAGTACTGTGGGAAGCTGAGGCAGGAGAATTGCAAATTTGAGCTTGCCTGAGTCAATTTAGTGATTTATTGAGACCTTGTTTCAAAATTTAAAAATTAAACAATGTTGACAATGTAATTCAATGCCCAGGACCTGGGTTGAAACCACACATGTGCGTGTGTGTGTGTGTGTGTGTGTGCATGCGCGCTCGTGCGCGCACACACACACACACACACACACACACACACACACACACACGGCTCTGGCCTTTCCTCTTGCTAATTGGCTTCTGTCAGAACAATGAATTTGGGCCTCTGAGTTCCTGTCAGACTTTTGCAAAGAAGGGAGAGCTGGGCTTGCCTTTCAAGCTCGTGCTTTTTCCCACTAGCGCCTAACCCTAGCCCTGCAGAGGGAAGCTGGGGAGACTGAGTTCCCTTCCTATGTTCAATGCTCCCTTTCAGGCCTGCTCAGCTTGAGAGGGGAGGGGAAGGTGTGGGAGAACGCCCGAAAATGTGTGTGCTCCCTGGTCAGGCAGCTGCCCGTAGTGTTTTCCGGACCCTGCCTTTTTCTCTCCAGGATGGTTTGGTTCTGGGGGATTTTTGAGACAGGTTTTCACCACATAGTTGTGCTTCATACTCAGAAATCCTCCTGCCTCAGCCTCCTGAGTGCCAGGATCACAGGCACGCTTGACCACGCCCGGCTTGTTGTCTTTTTTACTCAATACCCATTCAGGGCTGCTGCTTCCTTCCTGGTCACCCACTGCCCCCCACCCCAGACCAGGCAAACACCCCTCAGCTTAGAGGCTGCAGGGAAGATTGGTTTTCCCCATAGCCCACAGACCTGGGGAGATATCTTCTCAAAGGCGCTGGGTGAAATCCCTAGGGACTGGTTGGGATTTTACAAGATTTGCAAAGCCGTACAGTAGGAAACTCTACTCTCTGACCTCCAAGGTGTGTTTCCTGGCATCTCATTCGGGAGGGGAGATAAAAATCTACCCCCCTGGGCCCTAAAGCAGTCTCATTCCACCCACATGAAACCCTGAGAAACAGGCCTCCGGCCTTTCTTCACCACTTGCTGTTGATTAGAAGAAAGCAACTTTGGGAGCTTGGCCCATTTCCAGATGAATGCACACTCGGAGGTGGTGGTAGTGGGGAAACCCGCTATCCTCAGCCTCGTCAGCTTCTCACTCTCTCTCTCTATCCCTCTGGATGCTGCTGGGATTGATCCCAAAGCCCTCAGTGCCCCACCACTGAGTTACGACCCAGCCCCATTTGTGTTTGTGACAGCCGCTTGCTAAGTTACTCATGCTGTCCTCGAACTTGCCATCCTCCTGCCTCAGCCTCCCCAGTGGGGAGGATTACAATTATACACTACCTTGCCTGGCTAACATCTGGGGCATAAAACTTTATTTTATTTATCTTAATCTTGTGGGCTGCTATTTCAGCCTAGCCTAGAACATGCATGTATTTTTTAAAGCATGTATTTCTTCACAGTTTACTGTATATTGCTCCTGTATATTGAGACAGCATCTCCCTTTTGTAGTTCAGGCTGGCCCTGAGCTCACAATGTAGCCCAGGCTAGCCTTGAACTCACACAATCCTCCTGCCTCTGCCTCCCGAGTGCTGGGATTACAGGTGTGAGCCACCACGCCCGGCACTGTGGTATGTGGTGCTGATTGCTGGTGGGCGTGAGTCTCCACACCTGTCTTCCTTTTTTCTCTCTTTTTTTCTTTTCCTTTCTCTCTTTCTGTACCAGAGATCAAACTCAGGACCTGGCGCTCAGCAGGCAGGTGCTGCACCACGCAGCGACATCTCTGGCCCACGATTATTATTTGTTTTTTACAATTTTTTTTTCATTGTTTTGCTCCTTTTCATTGGCCAGGTAGATGAACAGGTTTCACTTTTGCCGGATTCGTGGATGTATGTAACACACCCTGGGCACCTTCACCCCAGTACCGCCTTGCCCCGGTGTCCCCAAAACACCCCTCAGCTTGGGCAGAGTGGGGCACAGAAGCTGTATAGGGAGGCAGAATGTGGCTGAGTCTTAGTTGATGCACACATTATTAATTTTGATTTAAGGAAATATGTGAAGAGTTAGTCAGTGCAGCCACAGGCAATTGCAGTTTTTGCTTTAGAACTTTTTCTTTTTTTTAACCTTTTCTCTTCGCCATTTTTTACTGTCATGAAAACGCTCTTAATTACTTTTAAAAGGAAAACGAGCAACTTTTCCAGCACTGCAGTGGCCAGGCAGCAGCCTTCGGAGGAGGCCCCTCCCCATCCCCCTCGCAGGCCCCAGGGCCACCTAATTGTTTTCTCCGCACAAAAGGCAGCTCCCAGAGAACGGGCTTCTTTCTTCTTCCCCTCTGCATCGCTTCCCGCACCTGGGGAGTCCAACACGTATCTGATGATGGGTTTCACCAAAGCACACCGAAGCCTAAATCCCTCCCAGACTTACAGAGATTTTCCACAGCTTAACTAGATTTCTAATTGTCCTGCCACCTGTACAGAAATGTACAGTGTGCGCTAATCTCGAATTCTTTTCTGTTTCCATAATCTTGGTCAGGTTTCCTGCATTTAGACAGCAGATCCTATTAGGTCCACACATCTTTGAGAGGGAGCCAAATTCACTTTCCGATCCCCAATATTAAGGTTTCTTGGTGGTGTGTTTTGTTGTTGTTGTTTTGCAGTATCGGGGATTGAACTTGGGCCCTTGTGGTTGCAAGGTTAGGTGTGGTACCAATTGAGCTTAACCCCCAGCTCCTTCGGTAGAGTTTGGGCATTCGGAAGCCCCAGAGAGCTTTTCTTGCTTGGGGTCCCCGTGCCCCGCCTTTCACACTGAGAGCAGGAGTTTCTGGAGGCGTTTGTCTCCTAAGGCTTCCGTCCTTCCTGGGGCATTGAGAGGAACCAGCTTTTAGGTCGGTATGCTCTGGCGTCAGGATCTGCAGAGATGGAGCCTTTAGTCTGTACCACACCCTCTAGCAAAGAGGATGAAACAGAGTAACGATGTATCCCACAGGCTCAGACACCAGAATACAATCATCTGAAGTGATGGTTCCTCACCTCGGAAGCAATCATTTTAAAATATAAATGTAGGGCCGGGGATATAGCTCAGTGGTTCCGGGGCCTGTCTTGCAAGCGCAAGGACCCGGGTTCAATCCCCGGTAACCACATAACAATAATGGGTGTGGAGACTCACCCCAGCGGCAACCAGTACCACATACCAGTGCCGGGCGTGGTGGCTCACGCCTGTAATCCCAGCACTTGGGAGGCAGAGGCAGGAGGATTGCTGTGATGTGAGTTTGAGGCTGAGCTCAGGGCCAGCCTGAACCACAAAAGCGAGACCCTGTCTCAAAAAAAAACCTTAAAAAAAAAAAAAAAAATATATATATATATATATATATAAATGTATATCACATCTCCATGCATCTGAATGTATCCCCATTTTTATTGTCAATCATGCCTCAATAGAACTAGGGGAAGAAGGCTTCATCCTTTTCCCCTCCTTTATTTTTTGGTTATTTTTAGATACAGTCTTACTATGTAGCTCAGACTGACCTTGAACTTACTATTTAGGCCACGCTGGCCTTAAACTCTCAGCAGTCCTCCTGCCTCAGTCTCCCAAGTGCTAAGAATACAGGTGTGCACCACCACCTTCAGTTCTGTTTTTTGATGCCCCTTCCCTATCTCTTCTTTCACCCCCAAAACTATAATGTAGCTTTTCTCTTTAGTGGCAGAAACTAAAATCACCTATGTTGTCTTGTCAGCCTTAGCTTTCTCATCCGCAGTTTCATCTGAACATCTTTGTATTACATTTGTGAGAATTTACACAGAATAGAGCACTACTCTGACAGAAAGGGAGATACACTTGAGTCATTTGTGGGAGAATGGATGCATCTTGATCATAATGTTAAGTAAATCAGACACAGTATTAAAAACTCTAATACAATATTAAAAACTCATTCAGAGGGCCGAGGATTTAGTTCAGTGATGCCGGCACCTGCCTTGCAAGCACAAGGGCTGGATTCCATCCCGGGTAACCAGATACAATAATGCTGGGTGTGGAGACTCACGCCCACCAGCAATCAGAATCACATACCACAGTGTGGTGGTTCACACCTGTAATCCCAGCACTCAGGAGGCAGAGGCAAGAGGATTGCTGTGAGTTCAGGGCTGAGTTTAGGGCCAGCCTGAACTACAAAAGCAAGACCCTGTCTCAAAAAAAAAAAAAAAAAAAAAAAAAAGTTAAAAAATGAGCATCTGAGCATCTGAATTGAACAGATATTTTTCAGAGGAAGAAGTTAAAGCAACTAAGAAGCATATGAAGAAATGCTCAGCATCACTGGTCATTTGAGAAATGCAGTTGACAACACTGTGATTTCATCTCACTCCACAAAGAATGGCTGCTATTTCAGAATTAGCCATAACAAATGCTCGTGAGGCTGTGGAGAAAAAGGAACCCTTCTCCACTGTTGGTGGGAATGTAGACTCATGCAACTACTGTGGAGATAAGTGTGGAAATTGCTCAAAAAACTAGGATTAGAGGTCCCATTTGACTTTGTTATTCCTTTGCTAGGAATATACACAACAGAATTACAAGATTCATATCACAGTGACACATGTGCACCCATGTTTATAGCAGCTCAGTCTGTGATAGCTAAATCTTGGAAACAACCAAAATGTCCATCAACTGGAGACTGGTTAAAGACGATGTGATTCTTCTATAAAATGGAGTATTACTCTGCCATAAAAATGATAAGATTGAGGCATTCATACTCAAATGGACGTACCTGGAGGACATACTCATAAGTGAAGTAAATAGGTCACAGATGTGTAAATATCATATTTTTTCTCTGGTATGAGAAAATGAAGATGTAAATGAGTTCTAGAATATATAATAGATATTGTGAAATAGAAAATATCCGAAAGGAAATGGGATGTAGTGCTAAGTAATAAGAGGAAAAATCATGTGATGGTGATTTTAAAAAAGGGGACAAAGCTTATGTATATAGGGGGCAGGGGTTGTAGGGTGCATCAGGGAATGGGAAAAATGAGAATTAATCAGTGTCAAATACTGGTACAAACTTTCAGTGTTGAGTGCGATCATGATGTATATATATAATGTACCAATAAATATGCAAATTTTTAAAATCTGAAGTATAAACAGAGAGGAAAATGAAAGATATCTAACTGGAAACAGAGAGAGAGATCCTTTGCAAAGAGTGGAGACCAAAAGATGGAGAGAGAGGAAAAAAGGGGAAGAGAATAAAAAGAGCTGAAAAAACCATGAAGATGTGTTACGTACACGTACCACAACCTCATCGGGAATTAATCATTATGTACTGCCAACATGGACCAATAAAAGTAAAAATTTATCCTGCAGAAGAAAAAAATATATATTTGTCAGTGTACAAGGGGTAGCACTGCGGGACCGCTGGACCTCTTTGCTATTTTGTTTGTTTGATTTGTGAGACAAGGTCTCACTGTGTAGTCCAGGCTGGCCTCAAGCTCACTCTATAACCCTGTCCTTGAACTTATGGCAAATTCAGCGTGCCTCAGCCTCCTGAGTGCTGGGATCACACCATCTCACTCCTCTTGCTATTTTTGCAGCTTTCTGTGAGTCTGTGATTACTTCAGAATAAAATGGTTTTAAAAATTATATGCAAAGTACTTAACACAAATACTAAAGTGCCTCGCCTATTTTAGAAGCGTATTCTGTCAGCTCTTGAGGACTTGAGCTTTATTATTACTTCCTGGAATTCACCACGATAACTATACTAATATCTATTCAATGCTTGCTATGTCTTCAGCACTATTTTAGGTAGTGTTTGCTGATTCTGACAACATCCTGAGATGGTCATTAACAATTCCAATCCCTGTTTTACAAATAGGAAACTGGGACACAGAATTAGGTTGTTTGTTCCACCTCCTGAAGTTTAGGAACTAGAGAAGCCAGGATACAAACTACTTTGGTTTGAGAATTCTCCTTCCATGAGAAGCTGCTGATTTACTCATCTGCAGAAATCTGCACCTTTGCTCTGTTTCCCTGTCTCCTCCCTGAGTTCCGGGCCACTGGGTGGGGATGGTTTCTGAAGGCAGGTCGCATTCCTTCCTCAGGACTCCTCCAGCCGACCTCCCGACCTGCGCTGGTGGAGATCTCCCGGATAAGCAGCTCCTTGCCCCAGGACAGGCCATTTCCCAAGGCAAGTGTTCCACAAAGTGTGGCTGCCCCAGCCTAAGGGGAGATGCAGAGTCAATGTTCTGTCCGTGCTGAGCCTCCAGAGCTCATTTATATATTTTTTAAACTTTTCTTCCCTCTTTCTTGTTAGCACATATTTGTGCTGCATAATAGTGATATTTATTTTACAGAACAGCTACATGTCCATAATGCATCTTTTTTTTTTAAATTCAAGTCTTTATTGGTATATTATGAATACACATCATCATCACATTCAACATTGAGAGTTTGTACCCGAATATAACATGACCTCTCATTTTATTCCCTTCCCCACCCTGCAATCCCCCACCCCAGTATACATAAGCTTATTAAAAAAAAAAAAAAAAAAAAGGAAATAAAGCTTATGTATACAGAGTTCATATTTTAATTTGGCATACAGATTATTATCATCAGCCTATTTTGGGCAATCATGTCTTCAAATGATGCTTTCCAAATGGTGTAGTGTTCATACATGTGATTCCAGCATGCTGGGAGGCTGAGTTAGGAGGATGTCCAGTTCAAGTCCAATCTGGCCAATTTTGCAAGATCCAGTCTCAAAAGAACAAAAGGCTGTGGAGATAGTTCACTGTGAAGTCCTGGTTCAATTCCCAGGACCTCGAGAAAAGAAAAGAAAAAGATTATGTTTTTCCCAAGGTACCTGACCTTAGCCAATGGGGTGCAGAGCTGGGGTGTGGGGAACATAGCACGCTGTAAAGACCTCATTGCCCCTCAAGGAGAAATGTGGCCCTAGAAGTAGCCCCTTCATATCCTAACAACATGTCTTACAATTTTCTAATTTCATAGTCCCTTCGTTTTAGTTATCTTAAAATGGAGAGCAGTCAGCCTGCCTCCCAGCGGTACTGAGGATGGGCGCAAGCCTGTGGGGACACTGCACTGTGTACTCTGGGCTGGCCTCCAACTTGCTGCCATCCTCCCATCTCAGCCTCCCCAGGGCTGATTATAGGAGTGCGCCACTGTGTCCCCCACAGTTCTGACTGGTTTGCCCTGTGCTACAAATGGGGTCAAAGGAATGATGAACCCAGGGCCCCTCACCTTGAAGGGTTGTGCAACAACTCGGAGGACAGATCAACCGGGTCTCAGTGTAGAGAATGGGTGGCGGGCCCCAACGAGCCCACCTCGGTGAAAGCCCAGCGTGGTCAGCGCAGGCCCTGGAAAAGGCCCGGAAGTCAGTACCACCACTGGGAGAAAGATTCTATGAGCCAAGTGCCCCGACCCTGGGAGCAAAGAAAGCTTCCTGCTTGAAGACCCCACTTTCCACCGACACACAGATGTGGAAAATGCCTGCCCTTCAAGAAAGGCCAGCCCCTTGCTGCCAGGGAGGCGGCCCCGGCCAGAGGGCCCTGGCTGGGCTGATAGCAGGATTTAGGGTGCTTGAGGGAACAATCGCGCAGAGGCAATGGGTTTCCTCACATGTGTTTCCTCAGCATACCGTGTAATGGGCTCGGTCTGTACATCTGGGCGCAGATCTCTGCCCCTGGGCAGAAGTGAGGCTGGAGAGATAAGGGAGGAGGACAGCAGGCATCTTAATGATCGTGCAGAACGTTAACAGCAGCATCCAGGCCTAGCCAAAGATAAAGGAGTGGCTTGCTGGTTGGAATTATTTCCATTCCGTTTTTTTTTTTTTTTCCAATGAAATACTTTCTGTTTTATCTTTGAAGGGACATTCTTGAGGACTGAATCAGGCAACGCCTGCCCAGTTCAGATGCTCACGGTGCACTGTTGATAATCGTGTGTATAGAGTTACACTTTAGGTGATTACACTCATTCGGGGATATACAATTCCTAACTCTCTTGAGTGGGAATGAGGTGGCCACACACAGGCCCTCCAAAAGCGGCTCCGCAAATGGTTGTGCAGTCGTGGGTCTGAGCCATCTGAAAATCTGTTTTGTTTTGTTTGAGACAAACTGGCGGTGACCCTCCTGCCTGAGCATCATGATGATGCGCCTCCGTTTGAAAGTCTAATATAGGAAGTTCTAAGCTTACCTGGAAGGTCTGTAGCCAGCAGTTTCCACAAACTGCTTGTAGCAATGTGAATGGATACACACAAGAGGGCGGGAACCATGATTTCTATTCTTTGATTTGGTTCAATTTTTTTTTTTTTTTTGAGACAATCTTAGTTGTCCAGGCTGGCCTCAAACTCATGTCAATCCTGCCTCACTATCCCAAGTGCTTGATTTACAGGCAGGCATCACACACCTGGAAAATCTGATTTATTTTAATAATTTGAAGACGATGTCAGAGTCAAGATTCCTTTTTATGTGCAGGAGTAGTCAATCATTCCAACATTTATTATAAAGATCATCTTTCCATTGAATTGCTTTTGCATTTTTGTCAAAAATCTGTCAGTCAGGGCCAAGGATTTAGCTCAGTGGTTCCCACACCTTCCTTGCAAACACGAGGTCCCTAGTTCAATCCCTGGTAGCCACATACAACAATGCCAGGTGCGGTGACTCACACCCACCCGCAATCAGTACAACACACCATAGCGCCAGGCGTGGTGTCTCATGTCTGTAATCCCAGCCCTTGGGAGGCAGAGGCAGGAGGATTGCTGTGAGTTTGAGGCTGGCCTAGGCTACATAGCAAGTTCAGGGCCGGCCTGCTCTAAAGTGAGACCCTGTGTCAAAAAAAGAATTCTGTCAATCAGGACAGGCATATTTAGTGTCATTTATTAAATTGAACAAAAGGGAGCATCTATGTCTTCAGATAAATTTGTTTATAAATGTTATTATTAAATACTATTTTTTAAAAAATTTGTTGGTGAAGCTGGGCATGGTGGCCCATGCATGTAATCCCAGCACTGAGGAGGCTGAGGCAGGAAGATTACCGTGAGTTTGAGACTACCCTGAACTACATAGTGATACCCTGCCTCAAAATTTTTTTAAAAAAAATCTATTGGTGAAACTCTGTTTGGGGTTGTCTCCGGATTCTTCTGGACCATTACTCCAAAGTGTTCCTCACTTGGCCAGCACAACATCGTGTTACTTCCTGAGCAATATACAGTTTGCTTAACCCTAATCCAAAAATCTAAAATATTGCAAATGCTAACAACATGTGGAATTATCTTCTTTCGTTTTTTTGAGACAGAACCTCTTGATGTAGTCCAAGCTGCAATATTCCTGCCTCAGCCTCTGGAGAGTTGGAACTACACAAGTGACAAATTCCACTCTTGACCTCTTGTGATGGGTTATGGTCATGACACAAATTAAAATATTGTATAGAGCTACCTTTGGGCCATATTTCTGAAACATGCATGAATTCCACATTTAGACTGGGGCTCTATCCCCAAACTATCTCAGGTATATGGGCATATTCTAAAATGTTTTAAAAATCCAAATCTGAAGCCTTTCTATTCCCAAGCATTTTGGCCCAGAGGCCCACCCAATAAAAAGGAGCTTCACATTCAGCGGGCACCAGGCCTCCCCGTTTACTCCTCCAGTCACTCCGGCTGCTCCTGTCCCTTTGCCTCCCTCTGTGAGTTCCAGAACCGGCACGGCTGTGTCTGCACGGACTCCTGACAGGGCTCTCTAGGTCAGCTAGAGAGGGCTGACATTCGGCCACGTTGCTCCTTCCAGCTCAGGGCCATGCTACGTCTCTCTTCATTTTCTTAGTTGCCTGTTGTTGCTGTGCTTTGTTGTTGTTGTTGCTGTGCTTTTTAAATGCATGTATTAATCATCCTTCCTGTGGCTGCTACTAAATACTTGACACAAATTCAAGGAGGAGGGTCTTGTTCTGGCCAATAGTTTCAAAAGTTCAGTGCAATGAGCTGGCTCACAAGCAGAACATGGCGGAAGGGCGTGACTGAGAAAAGCTGCCCGCCACGGAGCATGCAGGAAAGAGAGCCCTGGATACGAGCCCAGGAGGAAGGTGGAGGCCAGATGCACCACCTCACCACACTGTACTTATCCTGGAGCTAGCTCTCACTAGCTTGCCATTGGACTGAGGAGAACTGTCACAGTAGGCCCACACTTGTGACCCCAGCACTCAGGAAGCTGAGCCTGCAGGATCACCAGGAGTTCAAGGTCTGGGCTAGAGTGAGCTCAAGGCCAGTGTGAACTACACAGAGAGATCCTGTCTCAAAATACAAAAGCAGGCCGGGTGTGGCAAGGCATGCCTGTGATCCCAGCGCTTGGGCGACCAGGTGAGGAGGATTGCTGCAAGTTGAAGGCCAGCCTCGGCTATATAGGGAGACCCTGTCTCAAGAAAAAACGATTCCCAAAACAAAACCATTCACTGTCCTAATTGATCTTTTGTAGTTTTTAGCATACAGGTTGGAGTAGATTTTGTTAGATCTTGTTTTTTTTCTTGTATAGGGATTGAACTACAATCTTGCCCTTACAAGGCAGGTGTGGCGGCCCTGCCCTGACACCCTTTTGTTGGATTTATAGCCAGTATTTCCTTTTTGTTTTTTGAAGTTATAAACAATATTGTGCTTTTGATTTGCCGTGTCATTGAATCCTGAATATCTATTAACCTCACTTATTACAGGCATCTGTCTTTCTCGGTAGAGTCCTAGGGATTTGTCTTCCTTTGTAGCAATGTTAATTTCCTTTTAACTTATTGGAATAAACTCTAGTTTATTCCTTTGCCTGTTGATGTACATTTGAGTTTTACTTTATTCCAGGTACCTCTTCTGACATCAACATAGTAAATTAAAAATTCCAAAGGCTGGGAAGTGAGCATGACCAGTTAATTACAAGATCCCCTAACACACACACAGAACAGAATCCACATCCGTGCACGCGGACTTTATGGACTTTGGGAACTCCAGCAGGTTTTCACTAGGATGCTTGGACCTGAGGCAGCCCGAGGTGGATCTCAGCCCTACCTCAGGAACACCAGCATGGAAATTCTCATGGATTTCCCGATGATTTGGACGTTGTGTGGAGCCTGCTAGAATGGCTTCCTTGCTGGCCTGCTCTGCTTTCTCCCTTGTTCTTTTTTAAATTTTTATCTTTTTGAGACAGGGTTTTGCTTTGTAGTTCAGGCTGGCCCTGAACTCACTATGTAGCCCAGGTTAGCCTTGATCTCATAGCAATCCTCCTGCCTCTGACTCCTGAGTGCTGGGATTACAGGCGTGACCCACCATGCCCAGCACTATTGTATGTGGTTACCGGGGATTGAATTTGGGACCTTGTGCTTGCAAGGCAGATGTTGGAACCACTGAGCTAACCCTGACCCTCTGAAGCATTCTTTTATCTTGCTTTTGCTTCTTTTCATCAGCCCAAGCTCATTCTGCAGAGCCAGTATTTTCCTCCCTCTTTATGTTTACTTTTTTCAAATAAACTTTGCCACTGCTCTTTGCTTAATTCATCCATTTTTTTATCTGAGATGAGAACTGGGAAAACAGCTCCAGAAGAAGATGCAAGCACTACAAAACCCAGTGTCATTTATTTGCTTTAGAAGGAGCCGCCCAGTAACAACTTCACTAGAAATCCACGTTCTTTTGTTTTTGTTT
>PVIR01017541.1:0-28210 GCA_004026965.1 Petromus typicus | reverse complement strand
TGCATGGATTATTTTTAATAGTTAACCTTCCAGAACTGAGAAAAAGTTTACTCCTAAATTTGATGCCATCTAAATTTTGAATTAGTGTAGGAGGCAGTCAGTGAAGAAACCATATATATAGGAAGAACATATTCTTAAAACATTGTAAAACCCAAAATGATGTTTTGTTTTACTAAGAATACCACAAAATGAGAAGTCACACTAACCCACCCCCTGCTCCCAAAGGATACCACGTATTAAGAAAACAATGCTTCACTGAACTGACAACAGGAAGCGTATCTGAAATAAGAAACTTAGTTTGTCCCGGAATACCTGATATGTCTTCTTCATAAAAATATCTGTCATATTTGTGTGATAAATCAAGATGAAGAGAAACAGAGCTTGATAAACCACATCAATACAAATCTATTACAAAACTTAAACAGCAAAAACAAAACTATTTAGACTGTACAAAATACCCACCATGACGATCACAAAGTAGAGAAAACTATAACAAAACCCTTTGGCGTGAATTCGAAATAATTAAATAAGAATTTTTAGAAAGAACATTTCAAATCAGATATTTAAAACGCACGATAAAAATAGACAAAGAAACAGGACAATTGTGAAACCCAAGGGGACTGAAGTCAGGAGAGGTACTGTAAGATCGAATTATCTCAAAGGCTGGTAAGGAGACTGTAGTGGGGAACACTCATGTGCAGGACCCTGGGTTTGATCACTATCATCTCCAAAAAGTAAAAGAAAGTCTCCAGAAGTTCTAAAAGGAATAGATTTAACTGGAAACATAATAAGAAAATCACAGCTGGGCAATATGGTTTTTAAAAAGACAATCTTACCGGCAGTATAATTAAAAAGTTGAAAATCTAGGAATTGGTCCAATAAAATGTCTGCAACATTGCGAAGTTAAAAGTACAAAATATATCTAAAAGATATTAAATGTCTTTTTAATGAAAAATTATACTCTGTTTATAGATTAAAACAAAACATTTCATTGTATCTTGTCACCAAATTTCTGAATGTTTTCTTCAAATTAATCTATAGATTTAATACCATACCAATCAACTCTATCAAGATCTGTATATATCTGAAAATTGGTGACTGAATCTAGAATTCTTCTTCAGAATTGCAGGAAACCTAGAATAGTCAAGAGCAAGCTGAAGGACTTACAACTCCACAGATTACTTTATGTTGTGTGACACTGACACACAAAGAAAGAAATCAATTATATGACAGAACAAAGAGTCCTGAAATATGTGGGTGTTTGCTTTCATCACTAAATTTTCAACAAAGAAGTTCTAAGGAGGTAAGATGATCATTTAAGAAAAGATCCTGTACTGGGTCAATCTGTTATCAAATTGAATGAAACCTGAATTTTTTCACATTATAAACAAAATCTGACTTGAAATAAATTATACGTATAGGTAGCAAAATTTAAAATATGAAGTCCTTGGAAGAAAAGAGTGATACATTTATAACACAAGAAAAATCATTCAAACTCATAAGTTAGTAGAAAGGCCTAATTAAAACTACAATGAGATATTAGCATGTTCTCACAAGGATTAACCGAACATAAGAGGACCAGCAATAATTTGCCCTGGTGAAGAAAAGCAGCACCTGAAATCTCCCACACTGCCAGCTGAAGTATAAACTGGTCCAACACTTTAAGCACTTGGAGTTCACCTCACCCCAGTTACTCAGAAACCCTACTCCTAGACATATCTACACTCATGAAGAATGACTGCCTCTGTCCAATCAAAAGACATCTAAAATGTACCTAGCAACTTTTTTCTAACCTTAGAAACTGTCATAGTAGGCAAAAGCTGGAAAAGATCCCTGATGTTTGCAGGTGGATCATAGACAGGTATTTAAAAAGAATAAGCATAGAGCTTTTAAATGATAACAGGAAGAACCATCAACTCAGGAAGGTTTCATTCAGTTTCAAAACAGTGATGCACTTCATATTAAAATAAAACCAGGAACTTCTACTTAGCAAAATGTGTCTGTAGGAGAACAAAAGGGAAACTCACAAAGAGAGGGAGAAAATACTTGAAACCCTGGAACTATGTTCTCTTGGGTTTCATCCACATATGTAAGTACCAGGAGAAATGGGTGATGTAGTAGTCAGTTTTCCATTGTTATACCAAACTACCTGAGGCTGGGAAATGTATAAAGAAAAGAAGTTTCTTTAGCTAACAGTTCTTGAGGCTCAAGGGTTGGCATTGGCATCAACTGGGTTCTGGTGAAGACCTGGTGGCACATGACGTCACAATGGTAGGGACACCTGCAAAAGTGAGGGATCAGGGGGAGATAGGAAGCAGATAGAGTCTAAAGATAGGATTACTAATTTATTACTTATTCCAATAGGAATTATTCAAGGTTCTGTGATAACTACCTGAATCTCTGCTAAGGGCACATTCCCAAGTGCCAAACCACCTCCCACAAGGCTCAACCTCTTAAAGACTGCACAATCTCACTCTGCCGCACCGAGGCAGGGGAAGCTCTGTGGGAGAGAAGCCACGTCTAGACGGAGAAGATGAAAATACTCACACCAGTATTACTTACAATCCCTAGACACTAGGAATAAGCCAGACATCCACCAACAGTAAAGACAAGTTAAATAATGCAATATCCACGTATGGAAAAACAGACAACAATGGGAATTGACACCTCCAGCATCCTGAGACAACGTGGACACATCCCAAAGGTAGAAGTTCATTGGAAGACAACAGAAGTGCAGGAATCCATCTTGACAGTATTCTTGAGACCATAATGTTAAGTGAAAGAAGTCTTACAATATTATCCCATGGTTTGGGATACTCAAACATTATAATGATATGCAGATGAGGAGCAAATCAGAAGATAGAAACACAGGAAGTGGGAGAGGTTTAGGCAGTTCTCCCCAAATGACCTATTCTGTTGTTTCAAAAATATTCTAATATATGCTAATTTGTCTCATTTATACCACTAGTCTCTCTTAGTCCAATGAAAAGAAAGTTTTGTGCTCATATTTAGTTCTTCTTCTAACAGGACTTTTTTGTCAAGGTCTTACACTCTGAGTGGCTACTTTGAAGATAATGATACATAGTGTATTACCAATCACTAGTTCCTTACTATTCTGTTATGAAATCTTGTTTTATTTTTTCAAGAAATAAAAAAATATATACAGCCAAACATTAAAACTACTTTCTTCATAGCTCTTAAGAGACTCAGAGGCACTGCCCTTAGCTTAGTACAGTGGAAAAAAGCGAAGAGGCCAGGACCTAGGTCATTCTATTTCAGTTTGCTCTGTCAACTGTAAAGAGATGAAATAATCTTGTCCTCACTGTAGCATTAGGTATTGTGGGGAGCGAATGCAAAAAAAGATTGTGAGTTCACCTTCTACATAACAAAAGGACAAACATGGGTAAGGGATTTGCGTGACCTTCGCATGTCCTAGAAAGGTGATTTCATGTGTGTGGGGTGGGAATTAAGATGATACATTTTTTGTTTATTTGTTTCATCACTCAAACACTAACCCAGTGAATCATAGGTGTTAATAGCTTTGCATAATATCCTGGGTTAGTCTGGGTTGGGATACAGATAAAACTGCAACAACTTCTTCTCTAGAAGTTTTGGTGGAGACTCAAATAGAGACCTAATCAATGACTCATTTGAAGATTATAACACTCAATCTACCAGAATCACTTTAAGTACCGATAAAATTTTTTAAAAAGGATTTGCCCCCCCCAAAAAAACCCCTTAAACTAAGACAACTTGTCTTATCTCAGAATTCTCAACATCTCACAGTGCTCACATATGATGTTTATTAAATGACTGAATTAAGTGGAAGGTTTTGTCTGTTTTATGCCCTAAAAAAATTTATTAAAAACATTTTAAATGCAAATCTAGCCCTCCCACAATATGGTACCAGTCCTGTTGGTTTTAATGGGAATTTAAGTATTCAAGGAACAGATAATTCTTAATACTTAAATCCTTCAAATTAATTTTAATGGCCATCTTTCCAATTAATTTTACAAGGCTTGCTTCACTTTCTACTAAATTTTTCTCTGTAGTTAGAGTAACAATTGAGGAAACACACAATGAAATAAGAATGGAAGTCGCATTTGCTGGCATTAGAAAGTGAGGAAATCAGAAAACTTCACTGAAATACAGACATTGAAGTGAGTTCCATATCTCTGAGGAGGACCTCAAAAATGGAAAGTACCATTTGATCAGCTAAACAAAATACCTCACAAACACTCAAATACTAAAGATGAGTTTTAGAAAAATAGTAGCTGGGATGAGCTTCCTTTATAACATAAAATATTATGCCCAATAAATGCAATCTTTTAGTTTTGACAGAAAAATATTATTAGTAAAACAAAAAAATAAAGACAGTTACATAATCAAATGACTGTAAAGAAAATAAAATGTGAACATTAGGAGATTCCCAAAAGAAAAAAAATCACAATAATATAAAGCAAAGATATTTCTCAAATTTAGAGAAGTATAGTCTTGTACCACTGCAATGAAGCTTCAGGTAGCTGATATTTCCCAGAATGACTAATATCTCAACCTGTCCCAAAACTGAGTTCTAAGGTTAAAGAAAGCAAGACAAGAGAGTTGCAAATGAAGACGAAGGGAACCAGGAGCAAATCAGTAGCCAAAGCAAAGCCGAACCAGTGATTTCCCTCATTTCTTGAGCTCACAGGTATTGCTACTGCTCAGTTAGGGATCTGAGAAATGGAGGCTGACTTTATGTGACTGGAGCATTAGGCTTTACTAGTTTGTGTGGAACTACATTTGGGCATATTTTCAAAATTTAGTATAATCTGAAATGGAATTGGCCAAGACGTGTAATGATCGGTAATGGGAAAGAATGAATGTGAAGTGAGAGCTCAGTTGGACTAATTTACAATTTTTTTTAGAATGTAATGTTTAAAAGCTTTGTCCATCACATTGTTAAGCCATCGACACTCTGGGGACTATGCTGAATTGATCATATTTTATGATCACCTCCCATCAACACAGTGAATTTCAAATGCTCTACCGGATTTAACTATAGGCACTTTTAAGTATTTTTCTTGGGAAATAGAATGGAATATTGTTAATTTCCCAACCCCACAGATGGTCAAATGTTTACAGACAGTAAACATTTTTGTTGTTGTTGTCTATGACCTTTTCCAGAAGAAGGCTAAGTTTGCTATTTTTCTGAATGAGAACTGCCCCCCCCAATGACTATTATTAAACTTTAAATGACTTTAGAAATTAGCTTTTGCTACAGACTTGATAAACGTTTCTTAATGAATTTACCCAAAAATAATAAGAAAGCAAAGCTATGGTCTTATGTGAAGCTCACTCAGCTGTAAAGTCATTTCAAGGACAACGTTTGAATCGCAAATGCTTGCCAGCCATTTTAGTTATTTCCCATGCTGTCAAAAGTTAAAACAAGAAGATTTCATTTCCGCACAAATTAGCTGCAGCTGCACTGCCCAAGCTCAAACTGCAACAGCAGCAGATTTCTCAGACTTCTGTGGATGGAGGAATGGGATTACTGCTATTTCTTGTCCTCCATTCCCCTAGTGTGGCTGCCCTCACCTGCTTCTCTGTTTCTCCTCCATTCTACCACAATTTCCAAACTTCAGAATTTTACCGTTATCCTTTACAGCCTAAAGCTCCTGACCCCAACTTTCTCTGTAAGTCCAGCTCCTATAACAACTACTGGTCTTTCATTTTACCCTTTCTATATATTCCTTTTTGTTACTCTGGATACTTCTACCAACTCAAATGATATGCCACCTACTACACTGCAAGTTCCTTGAAGAAAAGGTCACACGTTAGACAGTATAACTCAAACCCTGTCAGCAATGCTAGAATCACTGGAAAATGTTTATTGATGAGTTGGGTGTGCTGAGACCTGAAAACACAACATTGATGGAGAGAAACCAGAGAGGCTCATCACTGGCAGCTCTTGTAGTTCAAATGTAATTCAAACAACGTCTGGTAACCTTTAGTACCCACTCTTGGCTAGTCATAGATGTGAATCTGAAATTGCCTCTATTCCCAGGAAACAACAGACGAGGTAGAATTATTTACTTCTGTGAGTTTCAACTAGAGATAATTTTATTTACCAGGACATAGTTGGCAATGTTTGGTGCCATCTTCGTCTGTTAAAGATGAGAATGTCGGGTTGTACTGGTATCTAGTAAAGAAGGCAAAAGATCCCAGAAAAAGCATGTCACAATACACAGGGCAGCCTTCCACAACAAAGAACCTAATAGAAACAGTAGTAGGCTTAGGCTATCCTAAATTACTGTGCCAGGAAGGGCTGATGTATAGGAAAACAGCTTTCAACATTTTTGTCTTTTAAACTCTAAAATTTCATAGGACTGGGACATTTACTTGCGGATTTAGAGCTGACCTTCTCCCTCACATTCACCTCTCATTTCACTAGACTACGAATTCCAGGAGGCCGGAACCTGAATCCCTTCCCTGAGATACTAAAGACCGGTTTATTGAACCTAGGTACTCAATACATATTTGTTGAATGAATAGCTAAGTACTAAAGTACTATATCCTCTTCTTTCATTCTCTTCACACCGGC
Organism: Petromus typicus; assembly: GCA_004026965.1. NCBI lineage: Eukaryota > Metazoa > Chordata > Mammalia > Rodentia > Petromuridae > Petromus > Petromus typicus. Next base: position 21,627 of record PVIR01017541.1, on the reverse strand, counting down.
TTGACATTTGCTTTCTGTAATCTCTGGCCCTTTAGAAACCTAGAAGGACCTTTTGTGGTAATCTTATCACATGCTTTTTAGAATTTAAATGACATTTTTCACATCTTCTTTACTTTTTATTTTGAAATAACTGTACACATATGAAAAATTTATTTAAAAAATGACAGAGCTTTCATTTCCCAGAATATAGATGTTTTATGTAATGATAACACAAAGATCAAACCAACCAACATTCTAAAAATATTACTGACTTACTAAAAGAATAGTCGTGATTTTCCAGTTTTTCCACTATATCCCTTTTCTCCTCCAGGATATAATGTAATATCTCACGCTGCTTTTCTTTGTGGTGTCTTTTTAGCACCCTTCAGTCTGCGAAAGTTCATCTGTCATTGTTTGTGTCTCATAAGATCTCTTTGCTTCCAGTAACTTCCTGTGGGAAATTCTAACACCCTGGGCAGATAAACAGAGCTTCTCCACCAGGACAAAGGGGAAGAAACTAGAGTTGGGCCACCAGCACACTGAGACATCCGCTGTCATGAGCCCTGATAGACCGACATACTCAAATAGAAATTGGGAAGGCTACAGGGGGAAAAGGAGTGACCGGGTTTTAAAAAGTCACAGGCTTGACAAGGGTAGATAGGTCATTAATAGAAATTGTTTTCATTCATAACTATGATTGAATATAAGTGTGGAATCATGCCCTAATAGTACAGCATGCTTTTATGCATGCTCTCTCTCTGTCCATAATGTGTGTGATGTGAACCCCTATTTTCTAGGGCCAATCACTCCCACACATACATCAAACACTCTTATTACTGCACTAAAAACTACATGAGATTCCAATTCATGACCATTTTTATGAGATATCCAAAACTTGAACAAATTCTATGGCTCAATTACTTACCAAAACATTTCTTTGTATACCTGTTTTTTGTTTTTTGTTTTTCAAAAAGACATGTATTTTTAAAAGATCCATTTAAGGAAAAGAAATTTAGAAAAACTTTTCAACATCCATTTGCCTTCCATAGAAGTGATTGTTAATTGCGGGAGGGTATTTTGGAACTAGGAGTCTGCATAGTGCAAAAAAAGCAGTCTGTATAAATGTATTTTTAAATCCTGAAAACCTATAATTTTCATAATACAGACTTCAAGAATCTTGTCAAAATATTTTTGGTTGGCTAGCGGGACGATTTAGAAGATAGTGCTTCTTAAACAAGAAACAGGAAAGTGAAAAAAGAGGGTCTAAGATAATCAAGGAGAGATTATGTTCACCAAAAGATAACAGGTTTTTAGAGGTCAGAAGTAGCAAACAGGGAACTTTGTGTGAGGCCTTGAGTGAGGTCTCTTCACTCTTTCCGTGGCCTATATCACTGTTATATAAAATAGTATGAAGAAATTGAGTCTGGGCAGAGAATATATAAAAAATAAACAGGCAGCTAATGTCAAAGCCCACAGGTCTAGACAAGGACCATCTTTGAAAGGGTGAAGAAGCTGTTCTCAGACACTCTCTCCCATTGTATTACGCTGGTGAATTTTGTCAGATCCTTCTCCACACCATTAGCATCAAGAAACACAGGAGGACAGGAAAGGTCATAGCAACAGAGAGAAAGGCTTCTGCTAGCCAGAGTCATGCTGTGAGCTTGTCAGAGTCACAGGACCAGGAAGGGAGACATCGTCTCCAGAGGCTTCTACCACGAGGTGAACGCAAGCATAGTAGGAAGAGATCAAACTTAAGTAGATTTAGTATTACCTCTTGTCACCTTGCCCCCCCCACACACACACCACTTCTGCCTTCAGATTCACACTTAAAAAGCTGAACAGACACAACATGGTCGCTAAGGTCAGTGCATGAGCTCTAGTGAATGACCTGAGAGCCAAAAGGTTTCAGTTTTCCAGCAAAATCCTTGTAAGCAATAGCTTTATAAAATGCCAGAATCACAGCTGGGCTCAGAAAGCAGAGAGATCTGCACCTGTGACCCTGAGGCTGGCTACAGGAGCTTTCGGGGCAGCGCCACTCACAAGGAAAGGAAGGGACAAGTGGAAGCAATGTCTCCTCATTAAGGCTGCCTGGCACTGCCAGCCACCTCTGGTCAGCTACTGCCCCTTCCTGAGTCTGCAGATCCCCTTTCCCCATCATAGGTGGCTATAGTGGCATCTCCCCTGTGTCTGCCTTCCCTCCTGGGTATTCGTTTTCCTTCAGCAGCCAACAGCTATTCATGGAGGGCTCTTCACAGATCAACAAATCTCAGCCCTCACTTTATAAGTGATGAGAGTACAGGACACAGAAGAAAGAGAATTTGCCCAAAGTCACCTCATTACTGGCAGAAGTGACAGAATCAGGTGCCTCGGCTCCCAGTCTTCTTGCTCTGCGAGGACCAGCATCCAAAGCTAATCTTCCCCCTACTGAGGAAAGTGCCACGTTCATCCTACACATCTTCAGAAGGCAGCCACATGTGACCTTGGGGAAAGCAAAGTGCCACCTGTCACCACAAAGAGCCAATGCATTCAGTTTCATTTCCAGTCATTCTTGTTTATCTTGTGAATGAAGACACTTCTGTGCACTGATTCATGGCCCCTGCGAAGGACAAGTTGGGCACAAGAAAACAGACACGTGCTTCAGTCCTTGAAGCACAGGCCGTGAAGAGACCGGAAGAAACAAGGGTCAGCTATGAAGCTCTGGTTATATCAAGACAGCTCTGATGACAGACTTGTCCCTTAGGTCAATCGCTGAGGCCATTTAAGAACATGTCTCATGGTCACAACCTGTCTGGTGACAATCTATGAAAGCTGGTTTGAGATTATCATTTCTAGGAAAAGACTTATATATGGAAATAAAAAGTACATAGATTAGTAAAGTATAAGGGGTACAATTTTAGTACGTAGGGCCTACCAAACTTTTTGACAAATTCTAGTCATATTTTGAAAATCTGAAATGAATTTAAAACTCACCAGATAGTTTACTCATATACCTTTCAGTTTTACATCCATGCTGCCTAAAAGAACTACTATAGTCATTGTTATTTGTAGCTAATTCTTCCTTCTAAACCCCCAATCACACAATTTTTTATTCTTTTTTTTTTTTTTTCTTTTTTTTTTAGACAGGGTCTCGCTTTGTAGTTCAGGCTGGCCTTGAACTCAGCCTCAAACTCACATCACAGCAATCCTCCTGCCTCTGCCTCCCAAGTGCTGGGATTACAGGTGTGAGCCATCATGCCCGGCACTGGGGTATGTGTTGCTAATTGTTGGTGGGCATGAGTCTCCACGCCCAGTATTGTATGTGGTAACCGGGGATTGAACCCGGTTCCTTGCGCTTGCCAGACAGGCGCCAGAACCACTGAGCTAAATTCCTGGCCACAATTTTTTTTATTCTGTTCAAAGACAACACCTCTTGCCTCACATCTTGAAAGAGCATTTGTTTAATAATACTTCAGCTGTTCGCCCCACTGTTAAGCTCCAGAATGAAGCTGATGATAATCATTGACTGTTTTCTAACCCAATCAGAAACTTACCCATTTTCATCCGCTAGAATCTGTCACATCAGCGAAGGTTCACTTTCTCGAAAGACCCACCTATCCTAATGACGGAAAAGCTCTTGAAGTTTGTTTGCTCAAAGTTCTGTTAGCAGACTGCTCTGACATCAAGATCTGTTACCCAAACTCAGATCTCTCTGAATGTACATGACAGAATTTAGCCTCCATTGTCAGAATAGATTTCAATACCAGAAGCAAGATGGCAGAGTCAAAAGATTTTAAATTTTAGTGGGAAAAAAATCCAGGCCCAAATCCTGGCCCTTTCCTGTCACTTACTCATCATCTATATAATTTTGAACAATTTGCCTGCTCTTTGAAACTTTGAGGCATAGGTGGACTGTTTCAAACTGACGCTTAAACAGTTCCACGAATGTAAAAGCACCAAACACGAAGATTCACACTAGCAGGTGTTGAACAGGTGTCTGTTGTGCCCTCTGCACATGTTTCTATACTCTAGAAAGTTTTTTTATAATGTTAAGATGAATGTTCTAGATATACAAGTAGACAGATATAAAGATCTGTAATTGAAATGGGTCTGGCGACTGGAATGATCTTAATAAAAACCAGAGAGAAAGAAAACAGCTATGCCAGTTCTGCGGTTAACAGGCAAGATGCAAAATCAAAGAAATCAGCACTTTTTCTACTCACACTTAGATCCCTTATCTTTTGTAAGTAATGGGGCAGGCCGGAGACGGGCGAGTGAAAAGACATGTCAAGGCCCACTTGGCAAGGTTACCTAAGAGTCTTTTCATCCCCAAAAGAGAGATCGTGGCAGAGAAAACATTCCCATTTAAGCTGACATAACAAATTCAGGCTAAATATGTCTTCAAAGACCTTGGACGAGTATTTTTACATGGTGACTAATATTTGGATTCTCTGAAGTTTCTGGCTTATTTTTATCCCCCACACAAGCCAAATCATATGGACTCCCTGAAGTTTTCACAAGGCTGGTACCCAGCTGTGGGTGAGAATTTTCCACTCAACTTCTGAAATCCAGGTACACACTAAATCCATATAATCCATATAAATCCATAAAACTAAATCCATATAAAACGTGTGCTGAATATAAAACATATTCTGTGCTGTGTCAGAATTATGCTGCTGTAAAATACATTGCTCTTGGATTTATTGCAATAGGACATTACCAAAAATGGACAGAAACACAATTATTATAATTAAACTATTTTGTTTCAGCCCAACCATGTAAAATGTCTTGTACTTTTTCTTTAAAAGAGGAATATCTTCCACGTAAATGGCTGTTACGATTTAGGTGTAAAATGCTCCCAAGTTTCATGTGTTTAGTGGTGGCCTTTCAGGAGATGTTTGGGTCATGGGGCACCAGGTACCAAGCTGGATGTGCTACTGGGGTGGAGCCTGGTGGGAAGAGGCAGGTCACAGGCTCAGGATGAGCTGAGGGCATTCAGGTCTCCTCTTACAGGTTACAGTAACACTGTCTCCAAAGTCCTTCTGCTCTCATAGGTGGGTGATAGAGCTGACTTGCTGCTACAAAGTGAATCTGGTCAGGAGAGGCTGGAGGCAGGGCCTAAAGAGTAGATCCTCCTCCACCACGACACAGCAAATGACAACGTGGCAGGAGCCACAGAAGGGAGATGCCACATGGAAGACAGGAAGCCAGAGACCAGAGAGGGCCATGTGGCTCTTTTATGACAATCACTCTTGCAGGACATATTCCTTCTGAGGGCAATCCTCAAATGCCCTCATCTCTTCCCATGGAGCCTCACCTCTTAAAGGTTACCCCACCACTCAATCCCATCACACTTGGTCTCCGGTCTCAGGCATGAAGCCTCGAGCCCACAGGACCTCTGAACCACTTGGAGGCGCCGTCTGCAAACTGTGGAGCCGCAGCAGGCAGCTGGCCCTGAAGTCTGGCAGCACCTGGGAAGCATACGCCTCCTTTTCTTCTCTTTCTTGTTTCATGTCCAGAGGATTCTCGAAAGCAGGACAATCTGGTCCAAAACAATCGATGTCCAGCTGCGACCAGGAGGTTTACTTCTCTGAGGAACTGTCACAGAAGTCACCCTGAGAGAACTTCCAACTGTTCCTGTGATGTGCACGCATTTAGGCTGGTGCAGAAATGACCACGGGCTCATAAAGTAGCCCCGACGCCTCTTCATTTCCTCACATCTCCACACAAACATAAAATTAGTCATATAATGTTTGCCTCTTCTTTTGTCTGAATTTCTGCACAGTGAATGCAGGCTAGTCTTACCTTTTACCTGTCTACGCCTAAGGTGAACATTTCAGAGTGGCTCTATCCACTGTGAAGTCATCCCTTATTTGCACTTCTGAGACTTTCATTTCAAAAAATTAAAAGGCAGAAAGCAGAGAAAAATCTACACTCAGAATAGAGATAAGCAAGATCTCTATACCACACATAAAGACATCAGCCATATATAATGTCGAAATTACAACTGTAGCCTTAAGGGTTTTTATACTGTATTTGAACACAAGTGATTGTTTTTTGGAGAAGGGACTCGTTACATTGCCCACGCTGGACTCAAACCCTCCATTCAAACAATTCTCTTGCCTCAGCCTCCTGAGTACTGGGACTACAGACACATATCAGCACAGTGCTCATAAGTGATTTTAACCAGTTTCCAAGCCTTGAGAAAGATGGACTGGTTAGTAATTCAATGATCTGTTCAGGTTTCAGAAAAGGAAAGGTATCACCCTACATTCCATTATTCTTCACCCTCAACCTTTCACCAAAATGTCTTGAGTTATAAATATTGGTACAGATGGCAATTTGGAGGAATTAAAAACAATATTTTTAAAAAGTTTTAAAATAACTAGGACCCAGGAGCTACTAGACTTGTGAAGTTTAAAAATCTGTGTCCTTCAATACATTCAGAGGTGGCAAAAGGGATCAGTCTGCCAGTGTCCTATCACGCCTGCCATGAAATTGGGCACACAGCACTGACAATATGGCAAATGTTGCCCGGAGTATCTGAGACATTCATTTAGAGCAAATTGTGATGGAGTAGAGTTGGTTTCAGAACAATCACTGCCTGAATGTTTGCTACTATAACTATTTTAATCTATACAGTATAAAGTAATACTCTAACAAATTTTAAGACTTCTGTACATATACAGTTCTTAGACACAGATGATACAGTATTCTGTGGAATTAATTAAATTAGTATATTGGTATACACTGGCTCAGAGATAAAATACATGAGAACTCTTGATATGTATTCCTAGAAAGAAAAGAGATAAATAGCCACTTCAATAGGTTATCATTTACCACAGGAGTTTAAATATTTTGATGAGTTGAGTCCAACTGAAACTAGGCAAAAGCAATTCAGTGGGACTAAAAAGTCCAATGGGCCGAGTCCTCAAACTTGAGGGTTCTGATGGTTCAGTTTTATTTCCCATCTCCATATAATGGTGCCTCCAGACACCAGCTTCATCCTGTGGCTGGCTTTAGTGATGGCTGTGTGCAGTCAGTAGCAATAAAAGGCAAATTCTGCCTCTGCCAAACGCAGGGAGTGTGCACTCTCCCCAATATCCAACCACAGAACGTGTTGCATACACACAACCAGAGCAGCTTATATCCTGCATCCTTCATTGATGTTTGTGTTAAAGGAAATGACAGCTCATGTCGATGAGCTCTTCCAGTGACAAGGCTGGTGTGGAGCTGAGACGCAAGCTGTTGTCTCAGAAGGTCATAAATTATACAGAGGATGCGTACATACTTGCAGGAAAATGGGGGAGGGGATGAATACTAGATGTTTGTGACATAATAATTGGACCTCAAAGACTACGGCTGCGTTTAATGAAAATCACTATGACTAATAAGAACATAATTTTGAAATTATAAATGATCAACAACAACCACGGTAAAATTTCAAGGCCAGTATGTTTCTTTTTTATTATTATCTTTGTTCTGACTTTAAGACTGTTGAATGGTTTCATTTTCATTTTATAAGCATTACATTAATTCCCATGCAAAACCCCAAGACCACATACGCCTGATTCCAAATGGCCATAATTTCAAAACTATGAGCCTGGACATTCAATAATAAAACCAATATGTTGCTTGACATTTCCATTAGCACACATCGTAGGTGTCTTTTGGGAGATTGGCTGGGCCCCATGACCCCTCAATCACCACAGTTTGCCTCAAGTCCATACAAAAACCGGGAGCCAATGCTTTGCAGAATCTACACCTGGGAAGTAACTTCATTCATGAAGAAGACAAGACAGCTTTCGTAAATGCTGCCACCCACAGATATTTCCTGGTTCCTGCTCTGCAGTAAACCCTGCTTTTGAGCAGTCATGGTATATTCTATTTGGGGATAATAATTTTCCCGCCAGTTTTCCTCAAAAGCTCAGAAGTGAAGAGCCTTTATGAAAAAGCTTATCTCTAGATCCCCACACGAAATAAATACAAAGACACCTACTTTATCAAGTATATATCTTTCTCAGCTTTAGACAGAGTCAACAGACAGATATAAAGCTTTAAAAACTTCTCTCAGTGAGATAGAAACCAGGAATATCAAAGAGGGCAAACTAGGACCCTAGAATTAAAGGAGAACTAAACAAGTGCAAAAAAATTATCCTACTAACTGAGAGAAATGGGCTAAGTGAAAATATGAGTGCGTTTCAAGAGTGGATGTTAATTTATACTGAAACACATATCACAACTCCAACAATGGCAAAAAGTTCATTAGTGCAAATAACAATTATAATGGTATGTTCTTTAATAGGATTTAAATAAGGCTTCAAATAATTATATACTTTAAAACTAATATTTAGAAACCTTAATTCTATTTGGGAAACTATCAAACATACCCTCCAAAACCCTCCAGTTTGCTGATTCAAAGATAGTCACATTCGATGAATCTGGCTGCTCCAAAACACAATTTGAAGCAACATCATTGTCAACATTTACCTTGTTTGGTGGAAAAAGGGGAAAGCTATTCTGATCCTGGTCAAAAACAAAGAAATCCAACCAATGTGCCAGGTAACCAGTTCCCAGGTACTTATTATTCACAAATATTCATAGTTATGAAAAGTTATTAGAAAAATAGACCAAAACAAAACAAAAATAAAACAGAACCCTTAAGTATCACAGAAAGATTTGTTTCCCAAGACCCATTAACAAATCTGCACAGAGGATGAAACAAAAGAAAAGCAATAGGATTCAGGGGCACTTCCAGCTATGGCTCAAGTTCTCCTTTCAACGAGCAACAGAAAAACACAACAAACAAAACTACAGGAAGAGAACTAGAAAACGTAAACAACACCATCAGACGCAGAATATGAAATAGTAATATACTGTTTCAGAGCCTGCACTATCCTTGAAGACCAGAAAACTAACAATTTGTTCTTAACGATCGAAGCTGGATACATAAACAGAAAGACAGAGTCACAAAACACACCATGTAGGATGACAGCTTTAGAATCAAGAGGGGCCAAAAAAACCCACATCCAAACACTCAGAAAAATTTATCATCAATTCTGAAATGGGGCCTGGTGACATCATCAGGGTTGATGAAGACAGAGATGGACTTCCCAGGGTTCTCAGTCACCAGCTGCTGCAGTTTTTTGGCCAAGCGGTCATCAGGCTGGCTGGGGTCGCCTCCGTCGGACTGCGGGGAGGGGATGCTGGTGGTGCTCCCGCGCCGCTGTAGCTCCAGTGTCAGCCGGTTGGCCGCCTTGACGTGTTCGATGGCAGTGCGCAAATGCTCCGCTGGGTCTGAACGCACGGAGGACAACTTCCGGGCGTGGAGCATGACCGTCTCCTCCGAAAGGTGCTCCAGCATGTTGCACTGAGGGATGAAGTAATTGGGACACATCTTGTTGACCAGACAGTGCTGCAGGTCATCGATGAGGCCCAGCAAAAAGTGGGCTGCACAGTCTTCCTGGGCCAAGTAGTTGGCAGGCAGTCTGTCGCAGGCCCAGAGCATCATGCTCCGCAGGTGATAGGGGCTGATGGCCTTGGGCCGCGACAGGAGTTTGATGATGATAGCTTTGCAGGCCTGGTAGGCCTGCATGAGACTGCCGGAGATGCACTTCTTCAGCTGCACCTCGCTCCTGGCAAAGGACAGGCGCCACTCATTGTCCTTCTTACCCTTGTAGGAGCAAGCAGGAACTAGGTAAAACCCGCTGATAACCTCCTCCTCTGTAATCTTCCCATCCCAAAAGTGGTTCTCCATCAGCCAGCTCTGCGCCACAGCAGGCCAGCCTTTGAAAGACACCACAGGGACGATATCATACAACATGCGACTGCTGCCCACCCCCAGGATGATGGAGATGATGGTCCCGTTCTTCTCCACCTTCTCCACCTTCGGCATCCCTCGCTGGGGCTTCTTCTGGATCTCTGAGAGGACGATGCTGATGGAGTCGTAGAACCAGTCAGCCACTTTGGTAGGGGAGAAGAAGTAGTTGGTGGCACCATTGATGTGGTCCACAATGGTGCAGCAGTCCTTCCACTTGCTGATGGTGCCCTCATCAAAGAGCCGCAGACTCAGCCAGGAGTGGCACAAGGCTGAGTGGCGCATATCGAGGGTCACAGGCTGATTCCGGTCATGCAGCTTAAGGGCTGGCACCAGAAGGGTAAAGTCCATGTCATAGTCAGTGCCCCGCGCGTAGACATTCAGCTCATCTAAATCTAGATCCACCACACCTTCCCGGACTCCTCCAGAAAGTAACAGGTACTCATTCGCCACTGGAAGTTTTTGGTCCAGTTTTTGCACCATTCCTAGCAAAAAAAAAAAAAAAGAGTAAACATGATTATAGGAAGTGCAGAAGGAGGGAGTTTTGTTGTTGTTGTTGTTGTTGTTGCTGTTTTGTTTTTTTTTTTTGTTTTTTTTGAGAGAGGGTCTTGCCTCTGTAGTTCAGGCTGGCCCTGAACTCAGCCTTGAACTGACAGCAATCCTCCTGCCTCTGCCTCCCCAATGCTGGGATTACAGGCGTGAGCCACCACACCCCGCACTGTGGTCTGTGGTACTGACTGCTGGTGGGCGTGAGTCTCCATACCCAGCATTGTTGTATGTGGTTACTAGGGATCGAACCTGGGCCCTTATACTTGCAAGGCAGATGCGCAAACCACTGAGCTAAATCCCTGGCTGTGATGTAGGAGTTTTATGTATTAACGTAGATGCTCTGGTCTCCCAAATTCAACATGGTATAAAACTCAAGCCCAGGCTGCTATGCAGCGAATGAGTTTGCTCTTTTTTGCCAGCACTAGAATCCACCCTTCTCCAAGTGACGAATAAGACAATCTTTTCTTTCAGAGTGAAAAGCAACACCATTTTCGATTAGAAACCAGGATGCTTCTACTCCAATCATTGCCTCGATAATAATATTTTCTTCTAGTTGGTCACCCGTGCTGAAAACTTACTAAGATCTGATTCTTCCTTGTTCTCCTAAATCTCATCCACACATCCTCCATGAGGCTTCTCGCTGCTTTCTCTACCACCATCCTGTGGGGCTAGGCATTTTTTTTTTTCTTCCACCAAAACAGTACGCCTCCCCGGGCTCTTCCACTACACCAGTGCTTAAACTCTTCCCCCTACCAGCAATTCTTGAAACAGACCACGGACATTCACAATAACACTAACACACTGTCTGATCTTTATGTTGTGTTAACACTTGACCAGCAGTAAGAAACAGTGAAGGATAAAACTCCAGTTAAGACAGAGATTGCAGGTAGTGGGGTTTTCACTTGGAATATGTACATATCAAATTTTTTAAAATTCAGATTCACTTAAAAAAATACCTGAGGGGGCCGGAGATTTAGCTCAGTGGTTCCGGCACTTGTCTTGCAAGCACAAGGACCCATGTTCGATCCTTGGTAACCACATACAATACTGGGTGTGGAGACTCACGCCCAGCGGCAACCAATACCACATACCACAGTGCCGGGCGTGGTGGCTCACGCCTGTAATCCCAGCACTCGGAAGGCAGAGGCAGGAGGATTGCTGTGATGTGAGTTGGAGGCTGAGCTCAGGGCCAGCCTGAACTACAAAGCAAGAAAGACCCTGTCACAAAAAAAAAAAAAAAAAAAAAAAAAAAAAAAAAAAAAAAAAAAAAAAAAACAACTAAGGAAGAAGAAAAATGATTCCTTGCATTAAATCTCAGTCCATGAGCCACCTTTACAGCGGTGTTATTAGAATGTGACAGGAAGTATTTGTAAAGCTGAGCTTTCAATGAAATGCAGAAAACGACTTCAGGTAAAGTGTAATCAAGCTGTGGCTTGAACATGCTCCTCTGTCCAGTGGTCTCCATGCTGCTCTCAAGAACAACTCAAAAGTTATGACTATTCAGGATTCGCTACTGGCATTCATTCTGTTTAAAAATGGACCAACAGGCCTGGCATCAATGAAACTGATAACACTCATTGCCAGTGAGACAATTAAGACTCTCAACAGAAAATTAAATTTTAAGATTTTATACCTTGCACCATGGGTTTGACACTGCCCTTCCCAATTTTATCCACCTCGGATGAGCCCTCCAGTCTTAACACACAGGGCTCTTGGGTGAGACTAAAAGGGAGAATCCCCAGTTCAATGGGCACTAAGTATGTGTCAGTCTGCACGTGGAAGCCACGCAACTGCAGCTGGGGCTAAGTGATAAGGGAATGAGTGGATGGAAGAAATAAGTACCTGACTAAAGAGTAGGCTTGGATGGCCATCGGCAAGATAGCATACAAGTGTCCACTCAACAACTCCCTCTTATTGTGCACTTACTTGGACTTGTTAATCTAACAAACAAATAGCCAGTGCTACTGTCCATGTTTTATTAACAGCGCTCCCCTAAAGATCTCAAAGAACTACCACAAAATAATCTTCCATCATCCCTGGCAATTATGTTGAATCAACAGAGTTTGTTGTACAGAGGCCAAATCTCACAGCAAATAAGTCAACCACTGTTATGGTTTGAATATGGTTTGTTGCTCCCAAACTCATGCAGGGAGTTTAACCTCTTTGGTGAGGGATTAAGAAGATAATAAACAACCTATAGTGTTTAGAGTTGGGGTCTTTGGAAGGTGATTAGGATTCGATCAGGTCTGCAGGAGGAATCCCCCAATCTTTTTAAGAAGAGGGAAAGTGACTGAAGGAGATGCACATGTGTGTCCCTGTCTATCACCCTGGGTCTTAGACCTCCAGAGCTATACAACAAAACAAATCTCTCTCTGTTGTAATTACTTCGTCTGTGGTGCTGTGTTATGAGCAACAGAAAACCAACAATAATCACACATTGTGTTAGGCTACCATCATTGTTACAGGCTGAATGTTTGTATGGAGGGATGCAAAACTAGATTCCAGAACTGAGTGCCACAGACTTGTTTTGTTTGCAAACCATCTAGTCTATGGTGCTTAAAATAGCACAAAAGAATAGAGATTGTATTTCAAAATTTAATACACATTTATAAAAATGTGTTCTTTTTCCTTAAAGTCCTACTTTCCCAACTGCATCAATCATGAAAAAAAGTGCCATGTTTAGTAGTATTTCCTTTCGTATCGACAGGGATATGGCAGGTAATTATGTTCCTTTTAAAACCAACAATGAGTTGTTCAGGGTGACAGAGTTAACAATCCAGAGACACAGAGTCCCCAGTTCCTGGCGTTCGGGCTGCAGCACTCACCAGCTTATGGTAATACTGCCAATGAAAGATCTATCCCAGCTTATGGGGCTGTGGTCTCCTAGGGACTGTCTCAGCTACAGCGAGACCTATGATTGGGGTGGGCGTCGGGTGCCCATCAAATAGTGACCAGGGTGGCAGGATCCCAGCTCAAGGTCCTGGGAAGCACCATTCAAACCCAGAATCCCTGACGCGGTCAGCAGAGGTGGATGTTGGGATCGCAGTGAAATTCAGCTTCTCCCCAACCCTGCATCCTTCTCTCCTTCCCATAGGTGCACACACTGAGGTTGTACTTCATCAGTATCCTCCTCACTCCATCTCACTTCCTGGGAATCCAGCCTAAGACGCCACACGTTTCCCAAGCAGAAACCGCCTTCATTACACATTAAGCACACTAAATTTAATTTCCTTTTCTAAGTGGTTTTTAAAGGCCAGACTTAGCAAGCAGGATGGAAAGTTATCAAAACGGCAAGACAAAGATCCACTTCTAGACGGTCACCTCATCTCTGCCTTGTCAGAATCACCACCACCCCGCCTCTAGCTGTAGCTATAAAAGGACATGGCTGATTTCTCAGTGTCAAGAAGACCATGAAAATACTTTTCACCATTTCATGGACACACATAGGGTTACATTTAGAAAAGGGAAACATTACACTATACTTCATTAAAGTCCTTTCTTTCTAGCCATCAATATACAGGGGAAAAAGTGAAATGTTGTGTTATGCTTCGTAAAGATCTGAAATAATTAAAGTGCTATTATTATGTCTGGGTGCTAGATTCTTGTCTCTTCTCAAGTATAAGTAACTCAATATTACTTTTGTTCTTTTTCCTAGACAGAAACAAACTAGCCATGAACACACCGGCTGGGACCTGTCAATACAACCAGAGGAACACGGACATTCCCATCCTGTAGAAGATCGGTCCACAGACATGTCGCTAACAGTTTTGCTAGGATAGTCCTAGGTCAGAAACACAGAGAACTCCTTCTGCCCCCTGCTGGAGTAGAGAAGCAGCTTTAGCTTATTTTTACTTGTTAGTGTACACTCTAGAACCTCTCGCCAACAATAAAATATTCTTTTCTCCCAACTGCTTCTTATGCACCTTGCTAAAATGTTAAATCTTCTTTCCAAAAAGCCAGCATAAAGCATTTGGCTAAATTCTACTATTCAAGAGTTAGAGTAAGTTTGGATACTTCCTATTCCCTTTAAAGCACAGAAGGAACTTTAGTAGCAGAAAGAAAATCGCAGGGCTCATGTATCAAGCTCCCAAAAGTTAGAAATACCCCCATTAGGCCACATTATTCCAAAGCAAATCCCCTGTGACATTTGCATTTCCTTTTGGCCTTCATGAGCAAGACCAGTCTGCAGCTTTAGAAATGATTTGATAATATAAACTAGAGACTTCTCCAGGATTATGCAAACCCAGGCGGTCCCCTTGAAAATTTTCCTGGGCTCAGTCTCAGTGCAAAGGGGCTAAGATCAGCGATCACAGCACATGCGCTCTGCATCTCAACCAGCCAATGGCTGTGAAAGAAAAGACAGAGGAGGAGATGTTGAATGTGTCCTTGGGCTGTAGAGAGATGTTTCAATGAGCCCCATCTGTGACCTGATCAAGGCTTAGATTTTGCACGCATGCATGGGCACACATACACACACCAGTATCTGAAAACACCAAAGGAAAGGAGGAATGCAGAAGCAGCTCCTGCTCTTGGTCACATCTCTTCTTTCTAAGGAAGCGCTATGTTTGCTCCTCAAACATGTCCGAAGCAAAACTGCCTGGCTCCAATTCCTCACTCCCTGGTTTCAATTTCTTTCATAGTTTGTAGGTGGCAGTCCTTGATACAGAGGTGCCTCGAGTTCAGGAACCTGTTCCACGTCACCCCCTTAATTCACTGCTGATTATTTTTAAAACTTCAAGTCATCAACTCAGTTGATGACTCTCTCGTGTTTCAGTTTATAAAATCTGATCATACTGCACTGAATTCAAATGACTCCATCACTCAACACAAATGCTACAGTGTTGACGTCAGAGAACAAGACTTAAGCCTCAGGCTTCATCTTCGGTCATCGTTCAGGTCTCATTTTAATAAATCCCAGGTGAACAAGAGAAACTAGTATATTTATATAGGTTCCCTCCAAAAGAAAAAAACAAACCCAAACACTTATATCCACGGGGCAGAGAACTACAAAACAGGTAAAGCATTTGTCTTATAATTTCAGTTGTACATTTTATCACTCCATATCTTTACATATATTGAAAAGACTTCTGTGTACACCTCAGTAATATTCATTGCTTCTAAGAAAAGGGTTATCTTTTCCAACCTCCATTTGGATGGCACACACCAATGACAAGCAGTGCCTTCCAAAGCAGCCACTCTTAGGTGCAGCTTTCGGGGATGCTGACAAAGTCCCCCTCGTGACGATGTATCCCCCAGGGCAACCGTATCCTTGGTTGATGGTAAATAATATAAAACTGAACAAGAAAAGCTTGGGCTTGGGAACTAGGTTCATCATTTACTATCTAAATGAGCTGGTAGAGTTTTAACTCACATGCAGAAGGTCTTAGATTTGAACCGTATCACCACAAAAACAAAAGCAAACAACCCTATTTAAATGAGCTGGACAGCTTAATTAAACTGTCTGAGCTTCCAATTCCTTTTCTAATAAAAACAAAGCAATGAAGTTTAAACAAACAAGTAAAATTGTCTTGATGCAACTGGTAGGAAATGTCTACAATGACAACACTTACTTAATTCATTTTCCTCTTATGTTTTTCTCTTTTACCTCCACCCATAAGCCTGAAATAGAAAACTACACTCATGTGCAGAGCTGTGTTGCAAATGTATTTACTTAAACCAGGCAAGCAATAAAAAGCCTTAAGTGCCTGCAAGGCCCACAAAACAGGTTAAATGAAGGAGACGTACGGAACCATATCTCCACGGGCACCAACACTGCTGCCCCTCGGCGGTGCCATCCTGCGCTCAGAAAGGGCAGAGCAGGTCATGTTCCGACCCCTCCTCCTCCTCTCACCCCTTTGGAAAGTCTTAACCTGAGGGCCCGTGTGAGCATCGGACACTGCGGTGGCAGCGGACCGTGTTCATGGCCCATCTCCTGCCCTACATGGGATGATAGCACCATGCACTCAGCAGTCCTTGGAAGCTCAGCAAGTGGAGACATTGCTGTGGACAGGGTCAAGGAAGTCAGTCCCTGTCGTAAAAGTTTCACACCCCATGGCTATAACGACTCTACAGCTACTTGGTGAAGGCCCTGTTGGATTCAGTCAACTCAGTACCTCATTAAGGATACTCTGGGACCCTAGAATTTCCTACTTGATATCATATAGAACATTACCAAGGCGGGAAAGAAAATCTTTCTAAGCTTTCCCAGAAACAAACTGAAATTCTCAAGACTGGTGATCTTTGTCAAAGTCTACAAACCTACTCTGAAAACAATGAATGTGAGGAATCAGACCAGGAGTCAGTTCAACACACCCATGATCCACACAAGGAACCACTCCAGGCTCCTGTCCCTCAAACGGAACTGGGGAATAACAACCATGATGTCGCTGGGTGGCTCTGGGCTCGGAACAGGAAAAGCTGTGCTGCACATGATCTGGAGCACAGCTGGCCAGTCTACTCTTCCCACTGAGCAACTTCTGTCCTTTCTGTCTTTTCATCTCACAGAATAGTTTGAAGACTTGGTCTCGCCTACCTGAAACTTACCAGCAAGGCTCAAGAGAGAGTTTCACAAGCACTACCTCGAAGCTTCCTACTTCCAGCAGGATAGAGAAGCTACCGATCATAATTTAGAAGGTTCCTCTTCTCTAGATTTTTTCTGTATTAATAACATCAAATGGCCACATGAAGACATGAGGATGTGTCCACGGTGGCCACGTTCACCTTCTCCAGATTCAGTAAACTCGTGCGTGCAGAATCACCTCTCCATGACCCAAGGGAAGTTTCCACTCCTTTCTCTCATTTGCTGACATAGACATATGCTGAATTATTCTGAAACTGGAAACTGGGATTCACTACGGAAGGAAAAGTTTATATTTTAGGAGAAGGATGAAGTAAAGTCCAGGAAAATGTAACAAAAATGAAGACAGAGTTCAAAAAAGCACTGAGGATCCACTCTCAGCAGCTAAGTGGGATGGCTGGCAATAGCATGTATCATTTTCACTCACACACTGGCCAAAATTAATGCCCACTCCCATCCAACCGCAGGGAAGACATTACAAACTTACTCCACGCAGAGGAGGTGGGGAACCAGAACTATCTGATGAACAGCACGGAGAGCTCCCAGGCTAATCAAATAATCACACACTAACGAGGATATAATTACAAGCTGAGATAATAAGGGTAAAGGAAATGAATACAGGCTCTACCCCAAACGCCAGAGGAACAGGAAGGAGAGTGAGAAGCGCTTGACGGGGAGAGAGAAGACTCAAGAAGGTCCTGGGATTCCTTCAGACATTTGCTGAGTTGTCCAAATAAAGAAATTTCATGTCTCCCTAAGGTGGAAGTCTATCACAAGAGTCCACATTAAAGGCGGACAACTACATTGTCACCATCACGTGATAGCCACCTATGACCACCCCCTGTGGGCTCTCTGCGTGGCAACAAGACAGGAAACGCTAAGGTAAAATGCTGGATGTGTCTCTTTCTGCAACTTTGCATGAAGCATAACAAAAAAAAAATTACAGCGGAGGTTTAAAGCTTTTATAATTGCCACAGTGGAAGTCACATTGCAATGAATCCCCCTAAAAGTCCTCCTTCCAACACACTCACCCCACCGTCCTGGCCATATTCCGAAGCAGCTCTGGAGTGTTCTTTCCTGAGTCTTTTTATGTAGGCTGCCCTGGCTGCCTCCATATTCTGAATGAACACAAAACACTGACTTCTCATGGTCATTTTGATTAGGGGGAAGAGCCAGGCAGTCCCACGGTGCCTGAGCCAGTCAGTACGATGGATGAAGACACACCACCACCACAATGTCTTTTACCAATGTTTTTTAAATTTATGAATGTACCGCCCATTTGGATCACACCTCATACACAACAGCAAAGGAAGGGCTGGATTGGAAGAGTTAGTTCTAACAGTGCAAATTCCTCTGGCCGAGGACTCCCGTCTACTGGCATGACCCCACTTCGGGGTGGCAGAAGTGGGGCACCTCCATGATCTCATTCAATCCTCTTGACACTTTCAATAGATAGCATTGCCCTCATTTCACAGATGAGGAAATCAAGATAAATAGGCATAAAGTAACTTGGTTCTAGTCAAAATGGCTGAGCTGAAATCCACACGCAAGTGGATTCCACTCTTCACTGTCCCGCTGTTTTCTAGCAGTAAATGAGCTCTCCTAGGAGACCACCTTCTACCTTCTGGTCTTTAAGACAGCAACATACTACAATGCAAAAAACAGTGAGTAGAAGTTTATTTCTCTATACAAAAATGGGGTGCATTTTTTTTTTGGAATAAAATATTTCTAAAGAAAATAAAAATGATTTCAGCTGTCTCAGGGGAAATACAGAATATGAGGAAAAAATGGGTCACAGATCAGAGAGAGGCAGGATTATAAATATTTTTTTAAAGTAGCCAGTTCTATGTCACATGGTGAGAGAGAGAAAAAGTGGGGAGCCGTGTGTGCTGCATATTTAGCTCTTGGACAATTCTCAAAGAACACTGTGTAAGTGCTCAGGTCTCAACAGCATCCACAGGGCTCCGTTAGACTCCAGAGACAAACTTTGAAAACGTTTTCGCATATCCAGGTGCAGAGTGTCATTTGCTGACATTACTGCAACAGCAGAACACTAATTTTAAGGTCGTAACCACTCATTTCCCACAAAAGCTGAGGGACAGTGGTCAAGGGTAGAAGACCAGCCGCAAAGCCCACTGAGCCCGGAAGCCAGTAGTATTTTCCTTTGTGCACACAACGGTCCCAACGCAGTTGCATTTCCTTCTGTACAAATCTCAGGTCAGAGACAGTAAGAAATGAGAGTAAGAAATGCGAAGAATGCCCTATGGTCTCTTGAAAACAAGCGAAATCAAGAACAACTGATATCCAGGAACCTGAGACAGAGAGATCCTACCTTCCTTGTAACTCGGGCAAACATTCCTGTTGGCTAACAGGGAGCCCCGTCTCTTCGACCCCACGCACACTCTGTTCTGTTCCATGAGCTCAAAACCAGTCCTGAATTCCATAAAAGAGGCCCCTTTAAAGAATTTTACAACTGCCACTGGCTCATGAAGGGCCTTTACCTTAACATTCGCTTAGTTGTGAAGTTTCCCATCATATACAACAGTAGAAACCATTTGCCCTGTAACCATTACCTAGTTTCAATCACTGTGTTTGCCATTTCACTCTCTAATTTTCCCTCTGTATTTTTAAGTAGATTCCACATATCATGAACTTTCACCCACACAATGAACACTTAAGATATTTCTTGAACCGCTACAGCTTTTCAACACTGTAAGTCCCGTTCTCCTTTCTAGACAAAATGAGTAGCATCTGCTCATTAGCAGACAGCGCCTGCTATTCCTTCGCCTTGAAATCGCACCATCCGGACGCACGGCAGAACAGCTCAGGGTGATCACAGTCTCTTGCTCCTTCCCTCATCAGTTCCTCTGTCTTGTGAAATGAGGCCGAGGATGGCTCCGAAGAGCTCCCGACCGGCTCAGACCAGCACACTTCCCAGCGCCTCCTGCTCTTCAGAACCCACTTCTCATCGCCAAAGAACACACAACAACCCTTCAGTGTCTGGAGCTTCCCACCGTGCAAAATCCACACTTTACTCATACTCAGGTCTCTCCTCCTTCACTGACAAAGACAGCGATTGGGAGTGAGTTGTGGGATGAGAAGGAAAAGCACCTCGATTCTCAGCTCACTCTGGGAACTGCCCTTCGGCACACCGCTGGCTTGTCCACAGTCAAGCTAAATTCAAAGACCAAACATCCTTTCTCTGTCAGCCTCTGCTCAGCATTAGACGTATCGCTGCTCCTTTAAAATGCACGGAAAGAATTCCAAGTGACATCTACACACATTGGGGTTTTTTTCCTTTTAAACATGACCTCACTACATAGTCCACGTTGGCTTTGGACTCAGCATCGAGCCCAAGCTGGCCTCAAACCCTCCTGCCTCAGCCTCCCACATACTGGGATTACAGTCCTGCGCCACCATGCCTCACTTCATATTTAGTACGTTATTTACACCAATTAGGGATTATTCATCTGCTGGTGTCTCTCTATCTGATAGCCTGTCTTTCTCAACACAACAGAAGTTCAACAAATATAAGTGGAGTGAATACATAGACAGTCTGGGATGGACTCTTCTTTGTAAAGCTGAAATTTTCCAGTGATACACTTGGCATGAAGCGTCCCTCTGAGACAGGATGAGAAACTCCGGAGCCTGTAAATCTGCAAGTGAAAATACCTCATTCCACACCCTGAAGAAGTCAAGACCTTGTCCAAGACCTTGGACTGACCGGACTACAATGTACACAGCTTCTTCCTCTCATTCACTGTGAAAAACCTAGCTCGAGGGTAAGGGAGAGCTTCAAGTCTGGCTAGGGCAAGTGAATCATGTGCCTGTCTCCTGAGCCTAAAGGTTGAGACTGCGTCTCCCTGCAGATTCAGAGACCCTTAGGGGCTTGAGCACACTCGCTCCCACACGTTGAACCTTGCCAGTGGCCATCTTGGTAGCCCCACCCCTCTTTGTCTCTCACCCATTGCCTTACCATCCCCCATAGCTAATGCCATACAGCCCACCCACTCATAAAGTTCTCTTATTGGGCAAAACCCTAGGTCAATCCTATAGACCCTCCTTTCCTCCTAGCTTTCACCCTGCCCTGTGACCTTTTGCTATATATGTGATGCCTAAGCCTGAATAAATCGGAAGTTCCAGAAACATTCCCCAGGATCTGTGCTTGACTCTGCGCTTCACCCTCTCCAGCCCGGAAAACCTCACATAGACAACAACCAACACGAGGGCATTCTCCAAAGCATACATTTTCAACCAACTTCTGCAAGGAAGAAAGGTTACAGTACGATCTGAGATCACATTCCCACATTCCGACATTGGAGTTTAAAAACAGGATCGTGCATGCGTGTTTCACTCGATACGCAAGAGAAAACCTGCACATTTCCTTCTTCTTGTGTAATTCCCACAAACTGCCAGCAGATGGCAGCCTCCCTCCACTCATCTACTAAGAGTCTACCTCAGCTCCAAAGTCATCAAATCTCAGAATGAAAGCTTTTTTTTTTTTTTTTAAGGTTTTTTGAGGCAGGGTCTCGCTTTGTGGTTCAGGCTGGCCCTGAGCTCAGCCTCCAACTCACATCACAGCAATCCTCCTGCCTCTGCCTCCCGAGTGCTGGGATTACAGGCGTGAGCCACCACGCCCAGCACTGGTATGTGGTACTGGTTGCCGCTGGAGTGAATCTCCACACCCAGTATTGTTATGTGGTTACCGGGGATCGAACCCGGGTCCTTG